>PISX010002926.1:0-148419 GCA_004024625.1 Mellivora capensis | reverse complement strand
TAAACTAGTAAATCTTTCATTTGAAATTATACCCCAGAGAAAGTATATGTATGTTTCTTCCCATGGTTTGTAAGAGCTGGGGATACCTCTTTTTATTTAAAATCATGCATGATTTGGGGTGCCTGGGTGGCTCAGTGGGTTAAGCCTCTGCCTTCAGCTCAGGTCATGATCTCAGGGTCCTGGGATCAAGCCCCACATCAGGCTCTCTGCTCAGCGGGGGGGCCTGCTTCCCCCTCTCTCTCTGCCTGCCTCTCTCCCTACTTGTGATCTCTCTGTCAAATAAACAAAATCTTAAAAAGAAAAATCACGCATTACTTACTTTTAGCTATTTTGCCAAATTACCAATGTATTGCATTTATATTTTGTATTAGATTTATAAAAATTTCCTTACAAAGAGGTTGTTATTGATTATTTGCCCATTCTTTTCTAGTACTTCTACTATTTCACTGTTTTACATATGTGGCCCATTTGCACTTTTTTCTTGTGTGTGGTATGAGAATTAGATCTATTTTCATCTTTGTTCAAACAGCCCTCAAGTTATCTGAATACCTTTCATCCCAAAGTCCATTCAGTAATTAGCCCTAAGAGATGATAACACATATTATAAAGTCTCTATAATTAAAACACATGTTATTGTTACATGAATAGATGGAATAAGTACCATATAGCACAGAAAGACCAAAAATAGACAAAACTACAAGAAAAGCCTAATATATGATAAGGGTGGTATCACAAATCTTTTTTTTTTTTTTAAGATTTTTATTTATGTATTTGAGAGAGAGTGTGAAATAGAGAGAGAGAGAGAGTGAGAGAGAGCACCAGCCCAGGGGAGAGGCAGAGGGAGAGGGAAAAGCAGACTCCCTGCTAAGCAGGGACCCCATCCGGGACTCAATCCCAGGATCCTGGGAACGTGAACTGAGCCGAACGTGACCTGAGCGTAACTGACTGAGCTACCCAGGCACCCCTCAAATCTTTTTTTTTTTTTAAGATTTTTAAAATTTATTTGACAGAGATTAATTGAGAGAGAGAATGAGCACAAGAAGGGGGAACAATGGAGGGAGCAGGAGAAGCAGGCTCCCTGCTCATTAAGGGAGCCCAATGCGGAGCTCAATCTCAGGACCCTGGGATCCCAGGACCCTGCGATCATGACCTGAGCTAAAGGTAGGTGCTTAGCTGACTGAGTCACCCAGGCAACCCTAGCCTCAAATCTTTTTAATTTTTTATCACTTGTTCCTGGTTCATAGTAGATATACTAACATCTGGTGAAATGTACATTTTAAGATAACCCAAGCTTAGAGAACTTTTTCTTTTCTTTTCTCTCTTCCTCTCTCTCTTCCTCCCTTCCTTCCTTCCCTTTCTCACTTCATTCCTTTCTTTTCTCTCTCCCCTTCCTTCCTTCCCTCCCTACTTACTTCCTTCCTCCCCTCCCCCTCTCCCCCTCTCCCTCTCTTCTTTCTATTTTGAGAAACTTGCTTAATTAAAAAAAAAAAGGAGAAGAAATTCTTCCATTTACAAACTTCCTAAGAAGAGAGATTTTAAAAGTTAGAGGCAGGAAAGGTCACCACTTTAGCATTAGACAGGTAATAGGCCATTTCTGTTTTGTCAGGAGATCTTGGAGGCACTAACTTGGTTATGGCATCAGAGCTCTGGAATATCAAGATAGGTTTGCAGGCTGTCTCTGGGAAAGGCAAGAAATACCCCTTGAGCTAGGCCGGTCTTTCAGCACTGGTTAGTATTGGCAGCAATGTCTGCGAGTGTGATGCCAGATAAAATAGCCAATAAGAACTACAGTTACTGAAATCTTACTATGTCCCAGGCATCAGTGCTGAGAGCTTCGTATGGACTGCCTCATCTGTTCCTCTCAGGAGGTCATTGGTGAACCTATCGGTACTATTATATCTGCATTTTACAGATGAAAAGAATGAGATACAGAAAGTTTAAGTAACTTGCCCAAGGTTAAACAGATATAAGAAACAGCTATGATTTCAGACTGCCTCCTTAGCTTCTGTGCTATGATAAGGCATCGGAGAACTCCCTGGTCATCCCTGGGGTACCTGGTGGTTATCTCCATGCAGAGGTGTGAAACTGAATGACTAAGCAGTCAGGAAACCATTCAAGACAGTCGCTCTGATGTCGACTAAGTAGGTAGAGTGTTGGGGAGGTTGGGTGGTACTGGATTACCAGCATCAATGAGTACCTTTGGCCACACATGACTGGGAAGAGACTGGGGCTGGGCAGTCCTTCCTCCTAATGATTCACATTGCCATGTGTGAGGGCAAGTTCAGAATCAGACCTTGGAATAAGGGAAGCATGTGGCAGGGGTGGGGGACTTTCAGAGTTAGGATTTTAGGAGGAAAAGCAAGGCAGGGCTGTAGAAACCACACCTTCATCGAGCCTCCCACGGGATGCCATGTTTTTCATTCATTCTTCCCTTCACTTCACAATTCAGCATGTATTTAATGAGTGCCTACGATTTATCGGGTACTGTGATATTAGTGCTTATTGTAATAATAGTAATGGCATGATTTTCTTCTCTGGTCTCCCAACTATCAATAATTTTTATTGAACAGGGACTGTCCCTTTTTAGCTTTTCACATTCAGGAGAGAACACAATGACAAGCACATATTAGGTGAACAAAGAATGGCCTGGATTTAAATCTTGGATCTGTCACTTAATGACTGTGAAATCATGTACTTAACTTCTTTGGAACTTCGTTTCCCTGACTGTAAAATGAAAAATTTTCATCTTGAAAGCATGTAAATATCAGGGGGAATAATGTCCATAAAAGCACTTCATAAAACGTAAAGTGCCATAAAAATGTTACTCCTTGTTCTCTTTGTCTTCTTCCTTCTTCCCTCCCTCTCTCCCTAGTTCTTCTTACCTACATCTTTCTCTTCCTCCTTACTTTTCGTACTGTCCCCCCACCCCGCTTTTTGCTTTCAGTTAAATGGCTGCAGGCGAAGTCTCCCACGTGACTGGAGTGATACAGGTGCCCCTGGGCTGTATCAAACACCTCTCATGCTCCTTTGCTTGCTCTTTTTCTCAAACACCGGAAGATGTGGCCTTTTCGTCTCTCTCTCTGGTTAGTGCAGATAATTAGGTCAGCACATTGCATGAAAATAGAGGAGGTGTAAGGTTTGATTAGTTTCAGGGCGATTTATCCTTAACTAGTGGTACAGGAACAAAGAGCCCTTTGCATGGTCTGGCCTGGCTTGCTAGGTTCTGTCATGTGGAATTTGAGGCCAGAGCTCCAGGTGACACTAAAGAGTTGCTTTGTCTTGTTTCACCTTCACACGTCTATTCATTACAGGAACATAGTGAAGGATGGCTGGGCCAAGGCAGGATTTAAGTTTCTGGACCAAACCATGTTCTTGCGATCATAGAGGGCTATTCCTGGACTCTCCCTGGTGTCATCTTCAGCTTGCTTTCTTTGACTTCCATTCAGTCAGGCCCTTAAGTCCTGTCGATTCTACCTTATTGATCCCTCCCATATCCCCAGCCCTAGTGCTACTGGCACGTTCTACATGCTCATTGTTCTGCACGTGGACTACTAAAACCATTTCCTAACTGGACATTCTCAGCCGATTCTCATGGTGCCCCTAAAGCATAAATCAAATTTTGTCTTTTCCCTAGTTAAAGACTTCAGGGGCCTTGCATTATTCATATCCGAACCTTTACACATGTGTCCAACAGATCAAATCCAGCTTGCAGAATTTTTTTTTTTTTTAGCTTAACAGTCAAGCAAATGAACAAACAAACCTGCAATCAATAGTCAAATACTGGGAGGTTGCTTATGAAGATCCATATTTACATGGCTGTCATCCGCTGAAGGTAACTTTGGGCTTTCTGAGTGACTGATGTGCTCTTGAACCCACTATGGTCCTCTCCCCAAGCACGGGGCAGGTGTATACATTCATTGGCAAGCTTTCACTGATAGGGCTGCCACCTGTCAGCGAGACTGAACCCTAAGAATGAAATCCAGACTTCTTAATTTGGTGTTGGAGGACTTGATAACTGTGCTAGGCTGAATTATTTCCCTCAAATATATCCTTGCTCTAATCCCGAGAACCCATGAATTACTTTACACAGGAAAAGGGGCTTTCCGGCTGTGATGAAGTTAAAGATTTTGAGATAGGGAGATAGTCCTCTATCCTAGGGCACTCAGTGTCATCAGAGGGACCTCATAAGAGAAAAATAGGAGGAAGAGAGAAGAAGGGCAACCTTGGGATAGAAGCAGAGAGTGGACTGATGAGGCCACAACCCAAGGAACCCTGGAAGCCTCTAGAAGCTGAAAGGGCAAGGAACAAATTCTCTCCTGGAGCCTCCAAGAGGAACCCCTGTCTATACTTTGATTTTAGCCCTGCAATACTCACTTTAGACATCTGGCCTCCAGAGCTGTAGGAGAATAAATCTGCATTGTGTTAAGTCACTTAGTTTGTGGTAATCTGTCACAGCAGCAACAGGAAACTCATTCTTTACTTCAACTCGCTTTTCCAAATTTATCTTCTAGAGGATCTCCCACCTACAAACAGATTTCTCACTCACTTTCCAAGGCCATATCATTTCCTGGTTCTTGAATATCTGCTTGGACTGACCACTTCCCCAGGTCTAGGAGTCCAAATTTTTCATGGTTTTCAAAGTCACTTCTTCTTGAAACTTACTCCTTCCCACTTTGTTGGATTTGACTTCATATGAACTGAGTATTCCATCTTTAATCTCTTGTACCATTTTATGCTTTTTATAAGGTGTCAGGCTCTGTATTGATGCCTTACATTCATTATCTTACATAACACTTCCAAGGAAAGGCCCTGCATGTGTATGCTCACGTGTGGACTTTTCAGCCCACACGTCCAACTCATATTATATTCTTCGAAAAATCCCATTTCCTGACTACCCTAATGAGAGGTATCCATAATGAGAGGGTCCATGGGGCACCTGGGTGGCTCAGTGGGTTAAAGCCTCTGCCTTCGGGTCGGGTCATGGTCTCAGGGTTCTGGGATCGAGCCTCGCATCAGGCTCTCTGCTCAGTGGGGAGCCTGCTTCCCCCTCTCTCTCTCTGCTTGTCTCTCTGCCTGCTTGTGATCTCTCTCTCTGTGTCAAATAAATAAAATATTTTTTAAAAAAGGTAATGAGAGGGTCCACATATCTGAGGTGCAATTGATTTAGAAGATATGCCGGAAAAGGCCTGCGTATGTCTTGGAAGAAGGTTTGAGACCGTGTGGGCAAAGAAATTTAGGACTCTATACAAAGCATGGACTACAAGTTGGGCATGGGTTCTGGGTATACGCGAACATTTGGCCTCACAGAATCCTCGCCCTTTGAAGAGAGGCACAGCCGCAGGAGGGTGAGGGATGGACCCTCTAAAGTGCATAGTCTGAGGCACAGTCCTCTCTTCTCTGGCTCTGTGGGCAGTACTGATTTAAAAGTCTTGTGTTTGGGACGCCTAGGTGGCTCAGTTGGTTAAGCATCCAAATCTTGTTTGTGGCTCAGGTCATGATCTCAGGGTCACTAGACAGAGCCCTAGGATGAAGACTCACACTCATTGTAGAGTCTATTTGGGATTCTTTCCCTCTTTCTCCCCCTCCGCCCATCCCCTTGCTCATGTATGTGCTCACAGCATACTCTCTCTCAAATCAATCAATAAATTAATTAATAAAAAATCTTTAAAAGAAAAAAAAAAAGGTCTCATGCTTATGACTTATCTCCTTAACTGGCATATAAGCTCCATGAGGGTAAAGGCTAGAGGGCATTTTTTCCTTGTGTTTCTCCATAAGCCTGCTGGGGTCTGGCACATGTGTTAAATTGGTACCGACTGCATCAAAATCAGAGGTGGGGCAGAAGGGACCCTGGATTTACTGCCCACCTGTAGCATGCTTGTCACTAAGCTGAATGCTCTATACATGTTCCCTCACTTGATCCTTAAGACATCTGAAGAAGATATTGAACCCAGATATAAAAAGTACATTTCAGGTAGAAAAAGAAATTTGATCAAAGTCACATGACTAGGAAGGAGTATAGTTGGGATTTCAGCTCACATCTATCCCACTCCACCTGCCATGTCTCTTCATGACTGCACTAAGGATTATTAGAGATACACTGGTGAGAAAACCAGATACTACTCATAACCTCATAGAGTTCACATCCTATTGAGACGGTCATGGAAATAAATATTCACATTTCTGTGAGATATTTCCTAATGGAAGAAGTCAATGGTACACAGTCCTTCCACAATATTGCCTCAAATTGCTAAAGTAGCCCATAAGATGGTATGACCAGCTGCGGAAAAGAGTGTTCCCCAAAGTAGCCAGGTCCCAGGACCTCTCAAACCATGTCATATTGGCCTGCTAAGTCCCATTTACAGGACTGCCCAAGCTACAGAAATATACTATTAACCTACTTTCCTGAGTAACCCTGCATTACACAATACGCTTCCTATATTTCTCAGAGTAAAATGGTTCCTACTAGAAAACTTGAAATTGTTCAGTAATGTGATAGAATTAAATTTACTAACTTGCTGTGGCATTGAATTTTCTCGATTGTTAGTACAGCGTGGTATTTTGGAAGTGTTTGGGAATAGCATTCACCACTTTAAACCCAGTCTTAGGCAAGGTGACACCAGCTTTTGCACTGTGTACTTTTTTTTTAAATTACACACAGAAGGGCAAAAATGTCAGGTAAGTTGTTCAAGGTCACCTAGTAAATCAAGGACCAAGGTGGATGGCGAAGTAGAAACAACAGGCTTTAAGCTTCTGGCTACTGCATGTGTGTGTGCGTTACATTCTTCTCCACTCTCTCATTTAACAGTTTACAAAGAAAGAAGAAGAGGCTTTCAGGATCTGCATATGGTGTGAGGAGTGAGTTCTGTGCTGCTTTTAATTGAAAGCTCTGAGGACAAAGCTTGCAGAGCGGGGTAACAGCTGCAGCACATGCAACTGCCCCATCACACTGGGTCGCCGTAATAGACAGGCTTATTACTTTTTAATTAGGAGCTTCAGTGTTTTGTTCAACTGTAAATGTGTCAGGACCTGGGGATTTGGTTATACACTAAACTGTCTTGCATTAATCTTTGTGGAAGCTTTAGAGAGATTCAGGGTCAGTTGGCAAAAGGCATTTTGTTATTGCATAATAACAACAGTTAACATTTACTACACATTTACCATTTTCCGGGCATTAGGCTGAATACTATTTGGATTCATTATATAACCAACGATATTCCTTGAAATCCTGCTAGAGTCTAGGGACTGTGTGAGGCATCTTGGTGGATGGATAACTAATGAATAAGACCCAGCCAGACTCAGTCCTCTAGGACATTAGAGAAACATAAAATATATGTATATATAAATGACATTGAAAATACTCTCTGATTAGAGCCATAAGGGAGAAACCGTGAGGTATCAACCCCTACCCAGTCTCAGTCCTCCCCAAGTTTCCCCTATTTGGGAGCAAAGCACCTCCTTCCTTCCCTCCCTCCATCCACTTGTTCAGGGCACAAGTATGAATCATTCTTAATTTCTTCCTCTCCTCCCCTCTTGTATCAAACCATTACCAAGCGATGATGATTTTATCTCAAAAGTATGCCTCAAAGTCATCTACTCTCCTCTTACTATCCCCTACCCCAACTTAGGCTTCTTGCTTATATTCCCTCAATAACCTCCCAGCAGGTATCCCCAATATCATTCTTGCTCCTTCTAATCCATTCTCCACACCCTAACCAGCAGGATTTTGTTACAATGCAGATGACATTCTGTCTCTCTTCTGCTCAGGAATCTTTGGTGACACATCATGGCATCCCTTATTGGACCCTATAAATGCCCGCTTGCCTGTCACTCCTAATTATTATTCTCCAGCCCCACCAATCTTCTTTTGGTTCCTTCCATGCACCTCAGGGCCTTCCAAAGTGCTATTCCCTCTGTCTTATCATGCTTTTGCCACCAGCTGCTACCAGAATGGCTGCTGAATGTCCTTCAGATCTCAGCTAGAACGCTCCTTCTCTAGCTGGCCAGCTCCCTGGCCCCCAAGTCAGAAGTGGATCTCTATTATTCCCCTTCCTAGCATGTTGCTTTCCCTTTCACAGCACCTACTATGTACTGTAACCATGCAGGTTGCCATGTAATTTATTCCATGTTATATATTTAATGTCCATGTTTTATACCATGTATTATACCAGAACTCCACAGAGCTTCAGTGCCTAGAACAGAGCCTGAGTCATACCTGCCATCCCACTGATGCCACTCCCACGACCACAGTATGAAGGAATAGATAAGTAGAAGGAATGGAAACTCTGTATGTGCAGAGGAAAGAAAGAGTCTGTGCTATAGAGACTAGGTGGGGGAACTGAAGAGGAAATGGAACTTCAAGTTTGATCCTAAATGATCTAGTCAGATTAGAGGTAGAGTGGGTCAGGGGATGAATAGGTAGGGTATTCCAAACAGAACATATAGACATTTATTAAGTTTCAGTTTTGGCCCTATTATTAGCTGTGTGGTCCTGGCTGAATTACATATCTCTCTGATTTCTTTTCTACAAAGTATTAATACAGAATATTCTCCCCTTTCTGGACTCCTGTGAGAGTCCAATGAGGTGCTGATCATGAAATTTTTTTAAAGATTACCAAGTCATAACAGGACTTAAGAAACATTTTTAATATTTATTTTTTCAGATTTATATAGTATACGTTTCATTGGGAATTTGTCTAATCATAGGAACCCCTCAAATCCCATAGATTCCACTGTTTCATTGATTTTCCTACCCTCCCCTGTGAAGCCATTGATGGGTGAGTGCCATGAAAATATGTAGCCTGCCTCAAATGGGCTCTATACTTTCTTCTCTGATGTGTGTTACTGACCAGGCTCTTTGTACCTGGTTCCATTTTCTTGTTTAGTGATTATGTCTTGCAAAACCAAGGTAACCAGGCTTACATATATATCACAGTAAGTCTTGACCTTGCCACTCAGAGCTGGTAGCCTTGTGGGCCGAGGAAAAAGCAAGAGAAGAATCTTAG
The DNA here is from genome assembly GCA_004024625.1 of Mellivora capensis. Taxonomy (NCBI): domain Eukaryota; kingdom Metazoa; phylum Chordata; class Mammalia; order Carnivora; family Mustelidae; genus Mellivora; species Mellivora capensis. Next base: position 139,417 of record PISX010002926.1, on the reverse strand, counting down.
GGAAGAAACTCCAGTTTTTCATTGGTTTCTGGACATCTGTGTTGGGGCAGCAGATGTGTGAGGTGGGTTTGGGGGTTTAGAGAAGCATTTACTTACACACATGATATACTGAGACCTCCAACAGTGTTCTGAGCTGTGCATTTACTATCTCCATTATCAACAGTTTATTACAACCACTACTAAAAACACGATATTTTTAGCATCCTGTATGAAGCCAGATACTTTACATGTATTTTGTGTTATCTTACTTAGTCCTCATTGAAAGTGATTCTTACACTGTAGTGTTTATCAGAAGTACCTGGAGGGCTTGTTAAATTACAGATTACTGGGATCTACACATAGAAGACCCTGGGATCTGGGGTGGGGTCCAGTATTTTCATTTTTGACAGGTTTGGTAGGTCTATGTGGGACCTATATATCTCCATTTCTAACAAGTTCCCAGGCAATGCTGATGCTGCTGGGTCAGGGACCACACTTTAAGAACCATGGTCTTGGGGTGCCTGGGTGGCTTAGTGGGTTAAAGACTCTGCATTTGGCTAGGGTCATGGTCCTAGGGTCCTGGGACTGAGCTCCACATCAGGATCTCTGCTCAGCGAGGAGCCTGCTCCCACCCCACCCCCTCTCTGCCTACTTGTTAACTCTATCAAATAAATAAATAAATCTTAAAAAAAAAAAAAAAGAACCATGGTCTTAGAAGATGCAAGACTAGTGTCTTGGAAGCTAGAACTCAGCCTAAATGAGAGTCAAACCTGAACTTATCTTAATCTAAAACTCATGCTCTTTCCTGCAATATTACACTTGTTCATTTCAGGAAAGGCTAGAATGTAAATCAAATCAGAGGAATTCAGGAAGGGAAGGAAAAAGGAAGAAATAAAGAAATGGAAGAGAGAATGAGGCAAGTAGGTGGAGAAAAGAGTCCAGTATATTCAGTTATGAGGAAGTCTGGGAATTACCTTGTTGTACCTGCCTTGCCCCACCTTAGGACTCTGAGCTACTGAGCTCAGGACCGAAAGCCCATTGTACTTTTGAAGTAATTTATCACAAAAATGATTAATGATTAAAAGGTGTCAAGAAAGGCTTTGTCATGAAAGTAGTTTGTGAATGAAAAAAAATGAAATGAAAAAAATGAAATGTGAATGCAAAAACTGTATTTTTCTTTGAACTTAAATGTCGGTGGCTTCCCCAAGTATCATGGTCTTCCAACTCACTTCACTTCTCTATCAAGTATTTTCTGGGAAAATACTGGTAATGATAATACCCACTGGACAAAGAGGTAGCAAGGATCACAAATGCAAGCTGCAGTAGATTAGAAGGTGCTTGGCTGCTGTGAATTCAAGCGATCCTCTGTTAAATTCCAAGGCACTGGTAAGAGTGATACTATCAATAGCATTCATGACGTGGACTTCATATAAAGCTTTTATTGCACTCATAGTAGGATAAAGAGGCAAGCGTTGGATGGTGAGAAAGAGACTGGGGCAAAAAGGTTAGTAGAGACCCTGAGGTCCTAAGAGAAGAGGAGACATGAGGAATTCTCAGTTCATACCCTAGTAATGCACCCACAGCTTTAGACCAGTGACATATATCTTTTATAAATGCCTGGAATGTAGAGTGCTGAAATCTGGGGCTTCTCTGCCAGCCTGCAAGTTTTCAAATTCCTTTCTTACCACTTTATAGCACTGTGACTTCTGGCAGATCATTTAACTCTCTAAATCTCAATTTCCTCTTTGTCAAATTGGAATAATGAGAATATATACAGCATAAGATTTCTGTCAAAATTAAATATATTAATGCACATAAAGTCTTGGCACAGTACCAGAATTATGTCATTTGGACATACAGTAGATGTTCAGTAAAAATACCGAGGAATAAATGAAAGAAGAGAAGAATTTTCTCTCTCTCTTTCTATCAGATCCCAGTTTTGCTAGAAGACCCAGCATAGTGTCTCCTGTAGCATGTCTCCTTTCACTGGACTTAAAAGGAGGTTGTTCCCTGTCTTCTGTGCCTCTGTATGAAGTTCTCCCCCACGTCCAGTGATCCAGGTTATGTGAGAACATGCAAACCTCACCACAATGGGTTCCCTGTGTGGTTGCTGATAAATGGCTAGTCCTGGCAAACTGGATGGGAATGGCAGGTAACAGTGACATTAAAGTATACGTGGGAAAAGCACTCGTGTTCTCATTTAAGGAAGTCAGAGAGGGAACCACTTGTTCTGCACTGAAATTATACAAGAAGGCATGGTGACCTCTGCTTTACATCAGGGAAAGAATGTAAGCAGTTTCCTTGCACAGGGTTCTTGGGAAAATAGCCTTGGAGGAAATTATTTATGGAGTGATTTTATGTAGGGCTGTAAGACAAATTATACTACCAGAAAATGAGGTCAGAGGAGCAGGAAGGATTGATTGATGGTAAAATGAGTGGCTTGCATAGGACAGGTTGCCTTAGCCATACATGAACCTTGAAACGGCCGATGATACTTTTTAAAGTGCTAGGTTAAAAACGTGTCATTTTTTCTTGAAACCCCTGGAGCTAAACCTGGCATTTTACTTTGCATGTGTTTTTTATTCATATATAGTTTTTGAAGTAGAACAGTAAAAATAGCATAACTAGACATTTTATTAAGAAGTGGGGACACATGGAGAATTTTTAGTATTGCTATGTAGTATTGGCCTGTTTTGCGGGTTTCCGTTCAAATGTCTAGGAGGGCTAGGCAGGGAGTGATAGGGACTCTAGCAAGACAAAAGCAGGGAGACAAAAGGGAACGGTGACAGCTGTCCCGAAAGATATACATACACTCTATATACAAGGGGACTGCTCCTTCTCAGTGCTAGCCAATGGAGGTCTCAGAGTGGACAGATCTTTTGGATTTTCAAAGAGACACTAGAAATCTAAAATTCTGTATGATGTGTGATATTGCCTGATTGTTTAATAATGAATAAATTTAAAAATCAAATAAAACCGACCCTTGAATCTGGCCATCATTAAGTGACTTCTGTTTTAGGCAGACATTGCACTACCTATGTTAGGATTCCCAAACCTACAGTCTTTTCCTCTGACTTTGTACATTTAAGCCAGGCCAGTCTTCCCACACACTGAGCAGCCAGCACCTTGTCCCTTGGCACTTGTCGAGGGTGCTACAGCCAGCCTAGCCCTGTTTAGGGGAAGTCTTACAGACACTGGTTTTAATGTCAGACCCATCTGAACTTAGACCCGTCTCTACCACAGGACAAGCTTCCACACTCTTATCTGAACCAGTAACTAGTAGCTAGTTAAAAACATTATTGCATAGATGGAATTATGTAATGTCCTTAGCATACTTTTTTTTAAATGTTTTATTTATTTATTTGACACAGAGAGAGAGAGACAGGGAGAGAGGAAACACAAACAAGGGGAGTGTGAGGGAGAAGCAGTTCCCGCTGGGCAGGGAGCCCAATGCAGGACTCCACATCAGGACCCTGGGATCGTGACCTGAGCCAAAGGCAGAAGCTTAACAGCTAAGCCACCCAGGCACCCCACTTAGCATAATTCTAAGCACAGTAAATACCCAATAAACATTCAGTGTTATTATCATTTCTACTAAAAACAAGTACTCCCACTAACTTTATTCTCTCATTTGACCCTTGCCCCCTCCTTCATTTCTGCATTAACCCACTCTTGACCATTCAGATTTGCCCCAGAGTACATATCCTTTGGTTCAAGGTTCAGCTTCTCAATTTCCCACCCCAGCACTCTGTTAGGCATGAATCCTCTTCTTTCATTATTCTTAATGAGTGACCCTAGACACTAATTAAATTAAGAAGTACGGAATAATAGAATCTTTTATTTTTAGTGTCATTCGGGTCTTAACATACATCTGTTTCAAATTTTTTGCCTAGAATTCTTTCATATAAGGTCCCTTACAGAGTCATGTTTGCCTTGTTTGAATCCTCCCAGAGGTGGGCCACTCACTACCTGCCAAGGAACCTTTTCATTACAACATTCTTTGTGATGTTCAACCCAAATCCACCTTCCTACAGATTGTAACCATTATCTCCAATTTTCTGTCTCTTTGGAGGAGAGTAAAATGTGGATAAAAGAGGATAGCGGGCTATAGGCATAGATGGCTTAAGTTCACTCCTCAAAATAGGCCATAATGAAAGTCAACAAAAACTTTAAAAAAAAATTTTTTTAATTTATTTATTTGACAGACAGAGATAACAAATAGGCAGAGAGGCAGGCAGAGAGAGAGGAGGAAGCAGTCTCCCTCCTGAGCAGAGAGCCCGATGCAGGGCTCAATCCCAGGACCCTGAGATCATGACCTGAGCCGAAGGCAGAGGCTTAACCCACTGATACACCCAAGCGCCCCTCAACAAAAACTTTTATCTGAGTTACTGAGGTGTTCTATTCCTGACTATGCAGAGTAATACAAATTACATGTGTATATGAAGTGCATATGTGAACTTGAAACTAGTATGCATAAAAGAAAACTGTTTTATACAATATAGAGAATAGCATCTACCAAGTTTTGTTTATCTCTTTATACAGAATAACAACACAAATTGTTAATGTAAGGTAGTTGTTATTTAATAAAAGTACGAAGTACAAACTGTCTGTCTATATGTATCTCCTACTGTTTGCCGTCAAGTATAACGCTGTGGCTGAGTAATATAGAAGCCAATGCTTACTATATTCACGAAGGACCATTTGGTTGGTGTTTATCCCAAGCTAAGTTGTGGGCTACTTGCAAATATAAAGATTTGAATAAATCATTGTGAATTTGCATGTATTGACACAAGCTTGGAAGACGGCGTTTATGTTCATAAATTAAGCTTAATCAACATTTATTGAGCACCCTCTCCATGTCAGGTAGTTTTTTAAGCACTGGGAGTAAATGGGGAATAAAAATCTCGTCCCTTTTCCCCAAGATTTATGGTGTAAAGACACCTAACCTGATAATTTCACAATAATACGTAGATACCACAGTTGAAAGGAATGCACTGAACACATGAGAGTGGAGAGAGAAAAGTTCAGCAAAACCTCTTTGAATGAGATGATCTCATCTGCGTCTTAGAGGTTGAGTAGGAGTTAATAATGACACTCAAGGTTTACTGAGCATAAATTGTGTGCCAGGCAGTAATCTAAGTGCTTTTACATGTCTTGGCTCATGAAACGTCCATGTGAATGTTATGAAGTCAGTATTACTATCCATTTTACAGATGAGAGGCTCCCAGTACAAATGGTTAAATGGCTTCAGGGGCGTCACTCGGCTAGTGAGCAGGCGAAGCAGAATCTCCACTTTAGCTGTGTGACACCAGGACTCACAGTCGCCACAAGGCATCACCTTTATTTTTGGCAGATGAAGACATTTGGGAAGGTCATGCCTAGCAAAGGGAATAGCATGAGCAAAAACAGAGTAAGAGGGAAGTATCAGCAGGTACCACTAGATCATAAATTATGAGGCAGGAAGGGGCAGGAGACAATCAGGGGAGTTAAGGAGTAGAAGGCTTTTGAGAAGGGGATCCTCCTCTGGCTATTTAGAAGATGAATCTAAGAATGGCAAGACTTCAGCAAGGAGCCCATTATAAGGCCTGTGTAATGGTCCAGAGAGGAGATGTTGGAGAGAACATGAAAGGAGAGGGAACTCTTCAAATTGACTGGGTTGACTTTTCTGCCGGTTTGGTGGAATGACATCAAAGTCACATTTAATCTAACATTAGAAACAGAAAGTGACATTTCTGGCAAGTGCATGTTTGTGGAACAAATACCCTGTTCCACTGTTAGGCATTTTATATCAGCAAAAAGAAAAAAAAAATAGAGATAGCTCATGAAGAAGTGGACACGTTCTCAAGAGAATATGATTAAATTTTGACTGGAGAAAAGAAACTGTAAGAGTCATCTGGGTTCAATGTACCTGAGGTATGTCATGGTCCCTGGGGCAGACCCTCATTCTCCTGAGCACACAGCTGGACCCCTTTCCCAGACTTCCTTGTAGTTAGTTCACCATGTGACTGAGTTACAGCTAATGAAATGTGCCTAGAAGGATTTTTACCACTTCTAGGTTTGGAGCCCCCAAAAATAAAAAATAAAATAAAAAATAAAAATTTTAAAAAATCCTCTCAGCCCTTTCCTGATGTTAGACAAATGGGCATGGTGACCTTGGAAGCCACATGTTCAACAAAATGAAAAAAGTCTGAGTCCCTGAATCACCCCTTGGAGGAGCCCAGCTTACCAGTCAAGCATTCTTTGCATTTTACCTGTGGAAGAAATAAGCTATCATGTTAAGCACTTAAGATATGGGGATTTCTGTTAGAGCAGCTACCACTGACTTAAAAAGAAAAAAAGTCAATGACTGTATTAGTTATGTGTGTGGAGGGATCTTGAAAGGTCAGAAGCCCATCTGGATAAATCATACCCTGAGCTAAGAAGACAATCAAGAAGCTGAACTCAGAAAAATGTAGATGCTAAGAGCTAGTAAGATCATTTTGTCTTTCAGAGTCCAGAGTGCTCACCATTACACAATGGAACCCCTACTCATTCTGTCTTTCAAGCTTGAGTAAAACATTCTTCAATGGCATCCAAGCCCCTTACTCCATGGCTGTGGTTATAAAGCATTCTTCTGATAATCATTTGACTTTCATTGTGTAATAGAAAAACCAAGAACTTTGGGGCATGAACCCTGACTTTGCTGCATACCTGCTGAGCAATCTTGAGTTACTTCACCTCTTAGCACGTCAGTTCCCTCTTCTACAAAATGAGGATACTAAAAATACCTCAAAAATAAAAGATCTGGGAGGAGGAAGCAGATTTAAAGGTGTACAAAAGGAGACAACAGAGCATTTTAAAGACAACTCTCAGAGGAAACCCCAATGGGCCCATTTACCTTGCCCTACTCTAGAGCTCTGGTTGTTCCCCAGGGGATATGACCAGCCAGCTGTGGGCAGAGACAGGGAGACAGAGATGGGAAACTGTAGTGCCGAGGCAGTCGAGGGCAGTGCCTGAGGCCAGATTTCTGAGTCTTACTAGCCAGGTAACTAGTACAGTTTTCTAAGCTTCAGCTTCCTTGTCTGCAAAACAGAGGCAATGACAGAGCTGAGGTCATTCAGTAAGATACCCTTTGGAATGAATAGCCAAGTGCAGGGCAGACAGTGGATGTTCAACAAATGTTAACTTTGCTTTTTCTTTTCTTCACATAAAGAAAAGCACGCTCCGAATAGCATGTTTAAGTGAGCACCGCCTGCAGGTCCAGAGCCTGGAGGTCCAGTCCCACCTTGATTTGCTCATTCTAGGCCATATTTTAAATCCACTAACTTCAGCTTCCAGTTTTATGGCATAGAGAAAGATGACCAGCTCTCTGCCTTCTTCCCAGGTCCCTGTGAGGCTGAAACGGATTCTACTGGATAGCCCTTTCCTTCAGAGGTTGAAAAGTGCTCCATTAAAAGTTAATTATTAGAATGTTATTGATTATCAGAGACATACATGTGACTTGTGGACCTCTTTTCTTCCCTTTCCCAATCCCGCTCAAATGTTTCCATGTTCCAATTGCCTCATGCCTTTCCCAGAAGCTTGTCACATATACCAGGGTTCCCTTTGTGAGAAGGATGAGGCGGACACGACTTGAAGAGAGCATGTTCAGCCCACCACAGCGGCCCTCGGATTGGGTTTCTGGCAGGCAGTAATGGTCAGACTTGTCTTCAGTGTCATTAGGGTGGTTTACAGGATAGATTTTCAATCAGAAATATTTAGGAGTAAATCCTGGTATTTCACATTACTAAGTGTGGGACCAACGGTAACTTGTATCTCAGTTCCCCCATAACTAAAATAGGCATAGTAGTATTATTCCATAGGGTCACTACAAGGCTGAATTAGTCAATGATGATACTTGGCATATACTGAACCCTCAATGTATTGAGGGTTACTGTTACTAGTTTTCCTGGCTCTGGGTGCTCCATCTTCTAAGAGCCTTTGGGAAGAACCAGGGAAACATGCAGTAATTGCTGCTGGCATAGCTGGTACTTGTCATATTTAAACATTGCCTCTAATTCTGTGTTGAAATATAAACACTGAAAGCTGTTAGGTTTTGTTGTTGTTGTCTTGCTAAAATGATATATATCTTTGAGAAGCTTTTAAAGCCTCAAACTTCTCTTTCAGCCAAAGCCTGCCTCCACTTGAAATGATATTCTTTTATTCATTCACTTCAGCTTAACTGACAAGAGTGGTCACACTTCATTTTACATTGGCTTTCCTCCCCTTCCTTCTCTGTTATGTCCTGCTACGTGCTGCACACACAGAATGTTTTCAATACATACTACTCCCCTTGCACTCTTCCGTGCCTTGGTTCACTCTCCGCATACTATAGGGGCAAGGGTCTTGGAGTCACTGACAGGATGTGTGGGACCTTGCCATATTAGAGCCTTATGTCTTCCAGGTCTTACTTTCCTCATCTGCAAATGAAGAGAAGGAACTAACTTCTAAGGTCCACATTCTGGCATTTTAGAACTAAATTTATCTTACATTTGCTCATTCATTCTTTCAGTGAATAAGTATTGATTTTACTCTATGCATAGGTTTCCTTGATACTAATTAACTTGCTGTCATGTAATTATTTGCATCTCAGTGCTGAGGACATAGATAAACTGACATGATTTCTGTCTTGAGAAGCTTGCAGTCTTGTACGGGGGTGCAAAAAGACAACTGCACTCTAATAATCTAATTACTGCAATGGATACTTGTACACGATTCAGACCAGAGTATCGGAGAGGCTGTGGCTAGGAACGGGTGAGGGGGTTGTGTGGCCACTGACAGTAACTTAACTAAGCAAATGAGAGGCTTATTTCATTATTAACTCATGGTGCTCTTGCCCTCCAGAAGCTCACAGTCTAAGTTAGGATACAGACACACAAATGATCACAATTCTGTATGTCAAGTTTTATAATAAAGGAACAGAACAAGGTCATCTACATACAGAGGAAGAGAAAATTAGTTTGGCTCAGCCTACTATCCCTTTCAGGTGTGAAATTGTTTGATCAAAATAAACCTGGGGGACATTAAACTAAGGAATATAGTTTTAAAATGATGGCAAAAATGTATTAATTTATGATATGACTATTTATTGTTTCTTATACACTAAACACTGTGCCAGGCATGATTCAATAGTATATAAGATACTTCTCTGAACTTATGGCGTAGGAGGGAAACCAACAAAAAATGAAACCTAAATTTAGAGCCAGAAATTTAGAGCCAGAAGACCAGACTTGTTGCCCTAGCTTCTTTACTTATTAGCTGTGTGTCACAAAGAAAACCACTTGGCCTCTTGAATTCATTCACCCTGGTGGGCAAAATGGGATAATAATGTACAAGGAAAAGTGGTATAAGAAATGAGATTTAAATAAAATAAAGTTTGTGAAAGCACTTTGTGGGATGTTAAGGACTCTACACATGTTAGTGATCATCATAAATGAAAAAGAGGGAATTGGTTTTGCTCAACCTGAGATGAGAGAGAAAGCAATGATTCCCTCATACAGTGTCTCATCTGTCCTCAGGGCTTACAGGTCATGTATATCCTGAGGAATTACAATCTCTTTTTCCTGATTAGTTGTTTTTTGTTTTGTTTTCAAGTCAATAACAACTGCTTTCTGGACTTACCCATGTGGCCATCTCCCTGGCACTTCAGACTTGCCTGGCATGGCCAAAATTAAATACAACTTCTTCCTCCTCCCCTCACTTCAGACTTTCTCCTGCTCCCATACTTCCCACCATAGTGAATAGTCCCCAAACCAGAACGTTCTCCTCTCTCAGCCCCATATCCATTGATCATCAAGTCCTAGATACTTCTCGGCTATCTCCATCTTCTATTCACCTCTTACTTCAGACATCATCATCTCTCCTTGGACTAGTGCAATAGTTTCTTTGGTGGTTTCACTGCCTCGAGACTCTATGCTCTGCCCCTGCTACCAGCTGTTCATCTTACTGTTTCTAGAATGATCTCCCTGGAAGGATAATGTGACCGTGTCATTCTCGTTCTTAAAAGGCTTCATTGATTCCTCATGGCCTACTAGGTAATTCAAGCCATGAGGCAGAACCACAGTAATCTCCATGGATCTGGACCCTGCCTTCCTTTCCAGCCTCAGTTTTTACCAATTCCTTATTTACCGAACTACTTACATTAAACTAATTACTCTTCTCTGTGCCTTTGCTCATGATCTTCCATCGGCCCAATCAAGATTCTCTCTTCTACTTGCTTGTCAACCACGATTAGTGAAGTTAAAGTTCATCTCAAATATCACTTCTTTTATTTTTTTTTAAGATTTTATTTATTTGACAGAGACAGACACAGTGAGAGAGGAAACACAAGCAGGGGGAGTGGGAGAGGAAGAGGCAGGCCTCCTGCCAAGTGAGAGCCCAAAGCGGGGCTCCATCCCAGGACCCTGGGATTATGACCGGAGCCGAAGGCAGACACTTAATGACTAACCCACCCAGGCACCCCTCAAATATCACTTCTAAGAAGGAATTCTTGGGTTTCTTCTCTTACACCCGTCCACTATACACACAATACAGCGGTATATAAATCTAACATAGTCTCTGTCCCACTGTACTTCAATATATCTGAGCAGGGACTAGCTCTTACTCATTTCCATGCCCTAGCACATAGCTTGGGGCACATACACAATGGTTGTTCGGCAAAGTCTGAATTGTCTTTTAGTTCCTCTAGATGCTAAGGAGGCCTCTTCTTAAGCTATATCTATATTTATATACATCTAAAAAAAACATTCTAGTAAGTATTTTCTATCAAAATAACTTGATTTCTGAGACTTTCAAAATAACAGAGATTTGGAATATTGAAGGGAGATAGAGGAGAGGGAGAAAAGAAATGAGATAAGGCGGAAGGGGGGGAAAGAAGAGGGAGAAGAAGGGAAGACAAGAAGAAAGAGAAGAACAAGTTATCATGGGAACAGGTGAAAATACAAATGCCTGTAACATCCAGAAAATGTTTGAAAAACCCTTTGTAAAGTGGGAATCATGTACTAGGTATCTGAGCCCTACTAAGCAAACCCTTTGAAGAGATGCACTCTCACCTAGACCTAGAGTTTGAGTTCCCTCTAATGCCATAATAACAATTTATTTCAACACTTCATAAATCATTCCTTAGGAAGCCCTCCTGATAATATCATCTCACCCAATTGTGTAGCGATGGGTTATCCTGTTCATCTGGCCACTGGCAGTGGCGTCACTGGGTGAAGATCTACAAAAGAGTTGCTGAGAGACAATGTTGCGTAGCATTCAGAAAAGCCAGCTGTGTTGTGAGCATAACTCAGATCTCATCAATCTAGGACTAAAATAAGGATATACTTCTTTGCACTGATTTTGTTGTGGTTGCTACTTTTGTTTGATCTCAATTTGAGATTAAAAAAAAAAACAAAAAACCTCATTAGTTTTATGGCTCCCTCCCCAGTTGTCCCTTATGACTTCTGAAGTTCCCAAATAGCAGTCTCTATGTGGCTACAGCAGAAGAAATCACAACACTAGGCTCTCTCCATCCGTCTCGCTTCCTCTGGATACCTCATCTAGACCCATGGAGTATGGTTAGATTCTAGATGAGGAAGAGTCCATGGAAACAGTCTCTATTGTCTATAGAAAACAATGAACAAAATGAATTGCTATCATCGATTGAGGTAGATTATCTTTTGTTAGCTTTTATCTTGGCTGCGGATGCCAGTGTATAAACATGGCCGATGTTACAAAAAACTTGTGGGACTTCCGGCAAATTATTAGCTACTGATGGCACTGATGACTTCAAAGAAGGCCAAGGACTCTTGTGGAAACAAATGCTGATTGACCGTGACACTAGAAATAAAAAAGTAACCAAATTAGTCCCACTAAGCTAATTGTCGTGCTATGGTGCATACATTAGTTTTAATTTTGTCACTTGTGTAGACAGATACAATTATGCTGGTCAGATACTTACTTGTATTTCAAGGATAACAGATATATAACTTGCTTTAGGATGAGTGTGATAAATTGTTGCCTGAGCATTGCTGGCATTATTCTTGATATGGTTCTTAGGCTTCACAAAGGCATTAAGGGAGATTGAAGTTAGACATTAAGAAACACAATCACTGGCAGTACTGGAGAAATCTCTATCTCTGTCAATATTGAAATGCTTCAGAAATTCTTACCTATCTGAGACAGATTAGGAACTTTCCTGGCAAAGAATGGATTATGCGACTTTCAAACATCTCCTCTCATACAGGGATTTTATGATATTCTGGAAGATACTGATTTTATCCATCCATCCATCCATCTATTCATGCACTCACCCATGATTTACTGAACTCTCACAAAACTTAAGAACTTGTGCTTTTCAATAGGTAATGAATATATGAACAAAGAAAGCCCTGCCCTCAAGGAACTCAGAGTCTGGCGGTGAGAAATGGACATACAAACCAAATCAGACATATAGGAAGAAGAGTTATGCAGGTAGCTAAATGGGAGGAGGATGATACTCTAGGCAGGGAAGTAGTAATGTATGCACAGAAATGTCAAAGCAAGAGAATATGACCCACTCCCACTGCTCTGTAGCTGAACTCAGAGTATTATGGAGCTAAAAGAGGAAGGGGACATTTGTAGGGATCAGATGATGGAGGCCCTTGTTTGTGGTGGCTCTGGCAGTGGGGCACCCAGCTCCCCCTCCAAGAGAGATCCTGCTACAAAGAGTATTAGCTGGTTGATAGCCTCCAGCCACCACACTTTGGGGGTCACATTGAGGCTTCATGTTCACAGAGATGCTCCCAGCCACTGTCTGAGCCTGGCAGGGGTACCAAGAGCTAAGCCATTCCTGTGTCCAACACAGGACTCCTCTAAAGAGCAATCTTTGTACTGGGGCTCCCCATGTGGCCTGACCATGACTTTCTTGGAGCTGCACTGCTGTGTCCAGCACTTCCTTCTGTTTCTTGTTCACAGATGTCCAATTTGCACCAGAGCCTGATACTATGCCTACCCCAGCTACTCACTTCCCCTTATGCCTCAGAGAGGTTTTCTTCCACAAACCGTTTGTACCTCTAACTCTGCCTTGGTGTCTGCTTCTTGGAGAGGTTGAACTGGGAGTATGCTGTATGACTTTGAACTGAAGATAATGAGAAGCAATGGAAGGGTTTTGCACAAGGACAGCACGTGATAAAACCTTTGTTCCAGAAAGATTCTTGTGGCTATAGTGTAGGGGACCAATATAGAAGAATAAGACTTAAGGCAATGAGACCCATTAGGAGGAAGAAAAAAAATGAAGATTTTGAGTGGGGCAATAGTAGAGGACAAAGGAAGAAAGGACTTAGAAGAGAGAAACTGGGGTAGAAACAATGGGGCTTGATGATCCACTGGTTGCCAACTGCAATAGAGAGGGGAAATGAAGGATGATGGGAGCATCTAAATTATTAAGCACAGCCATATTCCTAATCTCAAGGAATTCTTGGGAGATGACTTGCTACTGGTTACTCCTCACATGAAATGTAGAAAAGGAGAGTTGGCAGCTGGCTATGCCCCTTCTACCGTACTCCCCTCCACCCACCACCCCCACTGGAATGGACTCTGGAAAAAGACAGCAACAAAGAGTCCCCATCGGGGACTGAGCTAAAGGCTCAGAAACTGTGCCTCTGTGGGGTTAGTAACACTTGAGGGTTGGTAGGAAGAGATGTGTTTAAGGCAGGGCAGACATGTCAACCTCTCCAGTGTAAGGTTGTAGGAAGCTGTCTTAGTTTCCTAGGGCTGCTACAACAAAGTAGCTACACAAAGGCCTTAAAAAAGCAAATATGCATTATCTCAGTGCTATAGAGGCTAGAAGTCTGAAATCAAGATGTTGGCAGGGCCACCCTCACCTCACTGATGACTCCAGGGAAGAACCTGTTCCTTATTTCTTCCTAGCCTCTGGCAACCTCTGGCAATCCTTGGCCTTCCTTGGTTTGCAACTGCATTGCCTCCATCTGTCTCTGTCATCACATGGTGTTATCCCTGTGTGGCTTCATATCATTTTCCCTCTGAGTGTGTCACTCTCTGGGTCTCTCCTCTTTGTATAAGAACACTAGTCATACTTCATTAAGCGTTCACCAGCATAACTTCTCATTAATTATTTATAGCAGCAAGGACCCTATTTCTAAATAGGGTTATATTCTGAGGTTGCAGAAAGACATGCATTTTGGGGGAGGTCACTATTCAATTCAGTTCAGAAGTCCCAAGTAGAAGCTTACCAAGATTTTCTCACCCTAAAACTTTAGCATTACCTGAGATGATTGTGAAAACTACTTTTAACATCTGATTCTGGCTCTAATGTCTTCCCTACAGTACCAGTTTCAGCATATGTGTCTTTGTAATTCTCTACAAAGCACAGGAGAGGTGGATACAATAGTCTGACCAGGGCTTACTATAGGTATCAGTTCAGGTGTTGTAAGGTCTTCCCTTAGTCCATCTAGGATTTGTCTCAAGCCTTCATTCACTTCTTTTCCTCCAGTCTTGCCCAAGGCCTAGGGAATAGGGGAGTGTTAGGTTGAACTTCAAATTTCCTTACTACTTTTTGGATATTTATTTCCTTTCCTGGTTGCTAGAAGTCTGCCTTACTTGATCAAGCTTTGGTATGACTATGTAATGGAAAACTTTTGACAATTTAGAGAGCAACTTGAAACAATCGAAACTCAAAACTGAGCTGTGATCCATTGGTTCTTTGAGGAAGATACTGGTCCAGCGACCCTAGCATTCAATCCCCACCACCTTCTTCTTTGTCTCCATTTAGGTTCCAATGGAGACAATGGCTCATCTTCCTTGACTGCCTTTCAAGGGATTCAGTTTTGGTTACCAATGCATAGGGGGAAGTTTGCTTGGGTACTTTAAGAAAGTTTTGGATTTTCTTAATAAAACAGAGATATGGCTGGCACCTCCTCCCTCCCCTTCCTTTTACCCTTCCTAGATTAAAAAAAGATGGGTCCCTGCATGTTGGAGCAGACATTGGGGAATACTGAGGCAGAGGCTAAAGTGATGTTATTGAACCAATGAACCAATGTCAATAGCATATATCTCCAACTTCTTAGATTATAGTACAGAAAATTAGGAGCATAACAAATGAATTCTTAACAGTCCTCTTGCCAAAGCAATGCCAAAACGGATCCAATTGGTGAGGATTTCCAAGCCAAAATGCATGACGACAACTAGCTTGGCATCGCCCCTCCAACACATTCCCCACATTTTCATTGCTCAGAAATATGTGCTGTAGTCAAGACCTGGCCCTAAGATTTTGAAAATTTGATATGAATGTGACCACGGGAGATAAGAATGAATAAAGAATAAAGATAGGATAGGATTGAATAGAATAATTGCTAAGTAAAATTTCTTCAAGTTTTGAGTCACTAGTAGAATTGCATTTGCCTCTAGGACATTTTTTTTTCATTTTGCTTTAGGATACATTATCAAAATGGATCAGGCCTAACACTGGGACTCCCCAAGGTAAGTATTATATATTAAAAATGGGTTAAATAAAAAAAAATAGACCCTTTAGTAGTGCAAATGTGAAACAGATGCCTACCCTTTGTCTCGGGACAGTATGAAGCCAGCATTAATCTGAAGGCAGCTGTTACATTCGGAATCATAAATTATTTCCTTTAACAATGGAGTTGTGTTTAGAAGTGGCTTACTTTTTTTGCTTGTTTGTTTTGTTTTGTTTTGTTCTTATTGAATTCTTGCAGCAGATGAGGATGAGCAGAGAGGAGAAGCAGAAAACTTTGAGCAGACCTGAAGAGGTATGGTCTTGTGGTCAAAGTGCAGCACATAGATAGAGAGAGGGCCTTCATGTCAACTCTGGACAGACCCTAGCCCCTGTCCCAAATAACCAGGAGTGGCATTTTTAGAACTACAGGAGAGAGCACTGGTGGCAGACAGCTAGACAGTGTGATAAGGAATATCCTCAAGAGTAACAATCAGGAAGTTCCTGTGGCTAGCTTTAAGGAGACAAAGAACACAATGGTTGTCACTGCTTCCACTGTGGCAAGAAGACTGGTTCAGGAACACAAGTCCATGTGAAGCTCAGGAGCTCCCAGATACAATGGGGAGCACTTTGCAGGCTAGAATGGGATCTGATTCTAGAGTCTTATAATTTGGGGTATTACTATAGACATGACCTGGCATCTTGTTGCAGGGGGACACCTATTACAATACTGTTTAGAAAACATCAATGATAACCAATGATACTTTAGAAACCTCTATGGGTAGAACACAATGCCGATACCAGTGTTTTATGCTTCCGCACACCCTTTGCCGATGTAACTTTGCACTGCCCTCTCTCTAGATCAGTCGCCAGCCAGCCAACTCTTAGATATAGAGAGGGCTCAGCCCAAATCAGGAAAGTCATGTACTCAATCCCCGATGACCGTGGCCCAGGATAAACACTTACTGTTGCACGCCGCCGAGATTTAGAGGTTATGTGTTAGGCAGTGCTATTGTGGCAACTGTTAACTTTTATTCTTTAAGATAAATAATACTGGCACTACCACATAGTATTTCTGAGTCTTCATTTGTATTTGTTAATCTATAAAATAGGCATACCAAAACCTTCTGGACCAATGTGTTTTAAATATTAAATGCAGTAACTCAGCATGTAAGGTATTATTTCTTAGAAACACTAGAGACTGAATATGGTAATTTTAAGATCTCATTACAGTATAGACACCTGTGTTTCTGTCCCAAGAATCATGTTCCAATAAGTATTTCTGCATCCAAAGCCTTGTGAAGATGGGTACATGTGGGCTGTCCTTCAGTGTGCTCCAAGCTTCAGAGCTCCCTCTGATAAAGAGTCTTTCAAAGGGAATTCTAGGGCAAGTCGGGTGTTTGTAGCATTGACTGTGTAGATGGGTCAGACAAAGAAGCCAGGAGGTAGAACACCACCTCCATGCTATTCAGTTGGATAGGACTTTATGGAAAAGGTGGGAAAGTAGAGAATGGAAGTGGCATAAGCTTCAGAACTGAGGAGAACTGAGTCAAAATCTGAGCTCCTGCATTATGTAGCAATGTGACTTTAGCAGGTAATCTAATCCCAGTGAACCCTGTTTTTCTCCCTGATAAATGGGAATAGAAATAAGCACCTTGCAGTATTGTTGAAAACATTAAAGGAAATACATGCATGTAAATGTCTGGAACAGACTAGGTATTCTTGGCAACTGGACTTCAGAAACTTGACCTTTTTACTGGGTCTTGGGGCCACTTGGGGAGCAGGGAGTCAACTGACATCACTGATGATTTCAGGTGTTGGGGAGGCAGAGGAAATTTGGAGAAAGAAAGCAGCAAAGAAGTTAGTCTCTTTTATGCTTCCGTTTAAACGCATTAGAACTTTTTTCCCCTTTGCCTTGCATTCCACTATATTTAAATACGAGATGGCTCAGAACCAAAGCAGAATTTATTTTTAAATGTCCAGAACATTCAGATGACTGGTATTCTGTATATCAGCATGACATTGCCAAACACACGAAAACCTTACATTCAGTTACCAGTTTTACAGGAATACCGGTCACGATGTTGCAGCCTGACCCTGCTTTAAGTGACTTTGTAGCTTTGACTCTAAATTTTAAATATGACACTTTATATCTCCAGAGTACTCCATAACTTAGAAAACACTTTCTCTGGTATTATTTCATTTTTGACCTTCTCAGCAACTCGATGGAGTAGCAATTCATATCCTAAGCTTGAAGATGAGGAAACCAGCTTAGAGTGGTTAAATGAAGAGCCCAAAGTCACAGAATTATTGGGTGGGTAGCTAATGTGCAAAGCTGATAAAAAAAAAAAAAAAGTAAGGCATTCACTGAGACATCTTATATGCGAGGTGCAACACTAGGCTCTTTACAATTTTTCTAATTACCACGAAACGTTCTGTGGCCATCCATCTGGGTACCTCCTCCATAGGTGCTGGCCCACCCTCCTGCCTTGCTTATTTGTTCGTATCTAAGTGTTGGGATGTGTCCAAGGAAGGATAACTCCAGCCCAGGCCCTAAGGGATAACCTATGGGTAGTAGTTTAAACTAGACATGACAACAGCATTCTCCTTTGTAGGTGTGGAGATGGGCATGTGATCTAGTTTGGCCAAGGAGATGAAAGAGAAGTTTGCTGGATGTTTCCATAAAAGACCCTTCCCCCGCTCTGCCCTACTAAAATAAGAGCGAGAGATGCACAAGGAGAACACCCAATCTCTTCTTTCCTGCTTTGGCTGTTATTGTTGGTGACGATCTGCTGTTCACC
The DNA here is from genome assembly GCA_004024625.1 of Mellivora capensis. NCBI lineage: Eukaryota > Metazoa > Chordata > Mammalia > Carnivora > Mustelidae > Mellivora > Mellivora capensis. The sequence continues at coordinate 121,183 of PISX010002926.1, read as the reverse complement.
ATGAAGAAAAAGCAAGGCAAAGCAAAACAAAAGACAGGGGCTGACCCCAAGCCCTGATATCCTTGAATGGCTTGATGAACCAAGCTGGAAAAGCTTGCTTCTGGATCTAAATGAACTATTTAAAGGATCTTACTACTGAAGTCAGGTTTAGTCACATGTTCTAGCATGTGCTTTTGAAATCATACCAGATGATACATCGTCATGACTAGGTATTATGCTCACTCTTTTGCAGACGACAGAGATGCGGAATGGAAAATTTAAGTAGTCCAAGGCCCCAAAGGTAGATGATTTCCAATTTAGGATGTAAACTTTTGTGTGTCTGATGTTGAAATTTCTGATCTGCTAAGATATGCTACAGTGCTGCTTACCCTCCCCACCCACCAGTACCTCCCGTTTCCCATCAGTCAGTATGGCGCAAGAGCGGGTGGATAAGAAAGAGTCCGACATACGTGTCCCCAGGAACATTAGTGGATGTTTCCTGCAAAGCCTAAAAGCGGGCCAGGAAATAAAGTCACCTGCTTCACACTCTGGCCCATAATGGCCCTCTCTCTGTTGTGCATCTCAGTACTAGAAAAAGCAAACCTGGAGAGTTGGGAAGACAAGAGGGCTAGGAGGTAAAAGTTCTGATTTCAAGTTCTGGCTTTGCCGTTTCGTAAGAGTGTCACTTTGGGCAAATCCCTTATCTCTCTGAGACTCAGTTTTTTCATCCATCAAATGAGAATAACAACCTCTGGCCTATTTCCTTCTGGGGTTATGGTGAAGATGACAAGAGAAGAGGCATGTAGAAACCTCTTACTACTGTAGAGGATAAAAAAAAAAAATTCTTATTACTAGAGAAGATGTCCTCGGGGCAGACATGTTCTCCTCATGATCTACCATAGAGACTAAGGATACTAATGGTCCTTAACATGAGCATTACAATAATGTTATTGCTTTTGATGAATTTATAATTTGTAGGTTGTAAATTCAAACATTCTCCCTTCTGAATGCCATCCTGAAGGTTAATGAATGAAATACATGATTTTCAAATCCCAACGGTTGGTGTTAATTGGAAGCAAACACGCACCTTCAGGTTTGATCTCTCATAACAAAGACAGTCAGATAACTTAACCTCAAAGCAATTCATTACTGCACCACTCACAGCTCTTGGAAGACGGTAGACATTTCAAAGGCTTTGTGGAGATGTGTGTGTATCTGCCCCCCACCCCCACCTCCTCTTCACAAGAACAGTAAACTAGCAGGAAGAAAGGGAGAGAGGGAAACTTAGGAGAACTTGATGGATGATTTTTAAATAACCTGAAAATAATAAATCCATGGGATTCAACTGGAAACAACCCAAGAGTCTAATGGTTGCCGGTACTTGCTAGTGCTCCATGATATAATATTTTGCAACCTTCCAAAACATGACCTGGAAGACTACTTGAAGGAACAGGACACTACACACAGAGTCAGGTTAAGAGGTAACGGTGAGATGTAATGTTTGAGCCACAAGATTCTAATGTAATAAAATGTGTCTCTCACACACGAACACACACACCCAGATAGAAGGAACTATATAATTTGCCTTCCTGACAGAGAGAGGCCTCTGTTTTTTCTTTTAACTAAAACGCCGGATTCACCTCTTTTTTCCCCAAAGTCATAGAATAAGGACATAATTTTCAATTTTTAAAATAGTGCCCACTGATTGTGTGCCTTACTGTAGGCAGGCGGCATTGAGATCACTTTGTAGGTTCCCATTTAGTGCTCCCAACAACCTTACAAGGCAAGTACCATTATCACTCCCAGGTGACGGATGGGGAAATTGAGAATCGCAAAGAGTAGAGGGGTTATCTTGACTTTCCCAGCTGGTAAATGATGCAGCCTAGAGTAGAAATGTGGTTAACTAGTTCTCTGACTAATTAAAATTGTGTCCTGTTGGCTAGGAAATTAAGTAAGCCTCATAGGAGGATGGGGAGAGTAAGAGGCTTTTCTTTGCTGTCTGGTTTTCTTCTATGAAATGAAACTGATATAAATGCCACTGGACCAAGACTACTTGGCCTTCTGAATGTTTTCTAACTCTTGCCTCTTCCTCACTTCTCTGGAGACACCTCTTCATTTTGAAACTCCCCATCTCTTAGCAGATAATTCTGGCCACATCCTTAATAGTGGGCTCTCTGCTTTCAGCCTAGTGTTCCTTCAGTCTGTCCTTCACAGTGACCTTCTGAATACACAAATTCCATCACTTCATGACTCCACGTGAAGTGCAGCCAGAGCTTGTCCTTCAGGATGGAACCTGCTGACCCAGCACACAGTACAGGACCTGCGCACCCTGCCCTGGCTCCTTCTCTACCCCTCCTTCTGTTTCTTTCTCTTGCACCAAGGCCTTTTAAGTGCAAGTCCCAACTTCTATAAAATAACAAATTTAGTAGGTTATGATCATGTCTAAAAAAAAAAAAACATGAACACAAGAGAAAATATGAGAGTTCATCACAGATAGTAAGAATAAGCACGGTTTCATTAAAAATTTGTCTTCATTTTATTTTCACATACAAAATCTGAGTCTGGCTGTAACATCTATATCTGATATAGATCAGCTTACACAGAAGCTGATGAGGCTTCATTACATCACACTTCCTATAATTCTCCAAACATCCTAAGTTGTGTCTCCTTCTGGGTCTGGCCTTTGTTCTCTCCACCTCTGACTTACCCGTTGAGCACAAGGGGTATGGTGTCTAGGAACCATGATACTTTTAGGGGCTAACAAAAATGTTTTAATTAAAAGAAAAAAATAAATTAGAAGAAATGAACATAATTCAACCTAAGTTATATTTGTCTTCCCAATGCAGCCATAAAATGTAAGAGAATGTATACGCATGTGCGTGTTTTATATCAGACAAGACCAATGAAAGCAAAAGTGCAATGGTGCCCAGGGACCATGAAAGTTATAATCCTACTCTGGCTCTCCCCTCTTCCTGAAGACCCAAGGTCCACATGGAGAAGTCTTGCTTGTTTTTAAAAATCTTGCCCAAACATCTTCCTTCCTGACAGCCCTCTTCTAGCATTTTAATTAATGTATTTATTCATTTCTGTATCTACTTATCTCTTTCAATGACAGATTCAAACAGAGAGTAGAATAATCCTCGCCAAGAATTAAGAACATTTATTGTGTGCCAAATACAGTGGCACGTGCTTTACCACACTTGTTCTGTCTTAGCCTCACACTACAGGGTAGAAACTGTTATTATCATCCTCATTTTACATTTGAGAATACGGAGACTAAGAGAGATTGAAGGGTCCCTGTTTGTAAGTGGTAGAGTGAGGACTTAAACCCAGGCCTGCTCTCTAGAGCCTGGGGTGGCTCTGATAGGGTATAGTAAAGAAAAGGAAACCCCTCCACTGGTTTCATGACTCCAGCTGGAGGGATGCCAATTGGTATAACACCTTTGGAATTTTTCATATCTTGTGCCTGCCCCTGGGTAGGGAAATGACCATGTAAGGCTGGCTCAGCCACTCTCCTCATCCTCCTCTTCCCTTTCAACCCACCTGTCCACAGAGAGCATTTCTCCAGTCTGTCCCTTACCATTCGAGAGCCTGGAAGCCTTCAGCACCTCTTGTGCATGTCTATCTTGAGATTCAGCAAGTCGTGTCTATAACCTCCTGTTCGGTTACAAAGCTTCCACTTCAGCTGGTCTCTCAATTGCTTCCACATGTGGGCACAGGAGAGTGCTGATAGTTATTTGGGCCCCTTAAAATATCAACATGCTCCCAATTACAAGGCACAAAGACAACTCAGAGGAGGGTGTGATGAACTCTCTTCAAATGGGTAGAGAAGCCTTTTTGGAGAAGGAGAATTCCGAGCTGAGTTTTTTAATACTGATTTCTTTGTAGCAAAAAATAAGCACGAGGAAGAGACTCACATTTCCACAGCATTTTGAAGGCATCCTGATCTGCAGGTGTGCAATGACTAACTGAATAAACACCATTCTCGATGGTAGTAAATTTGTTCATTTAAATTGGTTACCTGCTAGCTCTTATTCAGTGGGCTAACCTTTTACATGCCTAATTTCATTTAATCTTAACAGTATCTTCTCAAGGTAGTAAATATCCTTACCTCTTTTTTACAGATGAATAAACTAAATTTCAGAGATGTTAAGTTGACCGCCCAAATCATCAGAGCTACTTGGCGGTAAATAATTCTAATGGTAACTGAGGACTCAACCAAATCTGAATGCCTCCAGTGTCAATCACTTTACACTGTTCATATGGTCCTCCCCCCAGCATCACCGCATCTTGTACTTAGCTCCTTTACAGCTTCTTTCTCCAGATGTTGTGATTATCCATTTTGGTTTTTTTTTGTTTGTTTGTTTGTTTGTTTTTGTCTCCCCATTAGAATGCAAACTCCATGAGGGCAGGAACTGTGTTCTTACTCCTTTTATTAACTTCAGTTTTTAGCACAGTCCCTGTATTCAACCAAATTTTTCTGGAGTTTTGCTACTTGCTAGGCTCAATATACAGTGTGGGGCATGCTCTGGTGAGCAAGATGGACATTATCCCTACCCTCTGATGCTGGTTTATCAGGGGAAACAGAAAACTCATAAGTTGAGGGAATCAAGTAATTACAAACTAATCTAAGTGCTGGGAGATAGGGGACAAATAATGGGATAGGGTGGCAGAGAGAGGAGGAACAAGGCAGGCCTCACTGTGGATTCTAAGCTGAAACTTGAAGAATGACAGAGTCAAGCTCAGGGTCAGGCATTTCAAGAGGAGAGAAAAGAATGAGTGAAGGACTGGATAGTGGGGAGATTCTGTATGCTCAGAGTTAGGAGATGAACGGGACAAGTGGCAGATGAGATTTACATAGAACCTTGTGGAGGGCTTTGGATTTTAGTTCAAGGGCAGTAGATAGGCACTAAAAAATGACCAAAAAACAATGAGCATGGGGGTGAAGAAATGGAGATGGTACCAAAAAAGTTTTTTGAAAGTGAAATTGACAAAGCTTGCTCACAGGTGATTGAAAGGTAAGAGATGAGTCAAGGTTGACCAGAGAGAGGACCTGTATCTTGAGTAGCTGGGTGGGTGGTGGTACCATTTACTGGGATTGGGAAGACAGGAGAGATAGCTTGGAGGAGAGAGTATTGGGGAAGATAGTAGACTTAACTTATATTTGAGATGACTAATAGAAACCCCAGTGGAGATGTAAAAAATAGCCAAATGACCATGTCTTGTTTCTATTTGATTACATTCTCATCATTTGCCAGTGGCCATGTTATACACCTCAGCGCAGAATGAAATAAGTGAAAAATTCAAAGTAACAAACATGCATACCTTGAATGGTAGAAGAAAATGGGTCACATATGAAGTGCAAAAATGTTTTACTAGGGGTGTAATCTTTTTGCCCAAGGTTGTTCCAGGCTATCATCACAAGTGTGAAAAACTGAATTTCACAAATTCTCAAACTTATGCTCATTTGTAGAGTGATAATTAGCAATTAAACAAGTGAAGAAAGCATGTCTACCTTCTGCCTAATATGTATACATATATATGTATTTTATAGATAGAAGTGTATTGCCTTGGGATTTATCTATTACCTGAATTAAGAATAGAATAATAGCTTTGACTTCTAACGCTAATAGCTTTGACATGCTTGTCATTATTACATCTCAAAATGTGAAGATCCATAAAGAAATTTACTGTTTTTTTTTCTTCTAAGTTTTAGTAAAGTAGATTCCCAGAAGGCCTTAGGGGTGTATCTTTTCCCTATTCTCCCATGATCCAGGATACATCCCTATCAAATGTTGGCTTGAGGCCATTATAGGAAGATTTTCCCATACTGAAAAAATGAAATTATTACTTAAAATAACAGCAAATGTCTCATCCCCTCTCTCCCCCTACATTTATTTCCAATTATAGGTCTAGAAATCTCTTTAAGAATGGAACTGAGAATGAAAGATTAAGACATAAGGTTTGCATCTTCAGGACATTGCCCTATACTTCCTAACATATAGTCAATTTAGACAACAGTAACCAAGCAGCTTGCAAAAGGGCAAGGCCACCTTCTAGCTTCTAGCAGGGAACAAGACATATGCAAATGAACATTTACTCTCTTGCTAAGCAAACACAGTCAGTTATTACAATGGGCCAATGGGGGAACAGTAAAAAAAAATAATAACAATATGGAAAATAAACAGAACTTAAATGAGAAAAATACTAATCATAGAACTAAATCCTTATTCTGGAAGTATCATTTGAGATCATGGAGGGTGACAAATGCCATGGCATATTTCCATATACATTATGATGGTTCCCATTAGAGGTCTGGGAGGAATACTAAAGATGCTCTGTTGAAAAAAACTTTCTAAGGAAAGTACCTGCAATTGCTGTTGGTATGATATTGATACATTTGGCCCAATAGGTAGATTTATAAGATATATAACATAGCTCAGAGAAAAGTAAACATCTTTAGATCTGATTTTTTCCAAGAAATCTCTATATTACTCTCATAAAATATTGGTAAAAATGAGATGATTGTGGAAATTAGCTAGAAAATGCTCTAAAGAAAAGAACTGTAAAGCCTTGCAGTCCTGTTCCCTATACTTCCCTCTCACCTCTTCTGAAATGTAGGTAAGATTCCTGTGTTCCACATATACTCTGATGGGATGGTCCCCAAGGCTATATTCCTAGTGCTCTGATCCTTGTGAGGACAGAAGACCTTCTTCTGTGAAGAAGTCACCATTACCTGAGTGATGTACTTTAAACACAATAATCTAACCCTGATACTCCTTTACGTCAATTCCTTTCATGGCCCCCAGTGCCAGGAGACAGAGTTCACACTTTCTAGCAGAGTTTACAGAGCCCTTATCTTCTCTCTCTGCTTGTACCTTCCAATCCAAAGAGCTGTACTCCTTAGATACTCCGTTGACTGTCATATCTAGGTGTTCCCTCAGTCTATAATACAATTTCCTTTTGATAGCCCGCACCTGGAAATGTATTCTTCACTTGGCTAACTCCTGCTTATCCTTCGTTCTAGACTCAATTCAGGCATCACTTCTTCCAGAAAGTCTTTACCATTCCCACCCTACACTTACACCAATCATTGCACTTCCATCGGGTTATTAAAATAATTTGTTTCCATGCCTACCTTCATTACTAGACTGCGAGGTCCTTCAAAAAGGAAAGGTGTCTTATTCATCTTTTAGCAGCATCAACTAGCATACCCCAGGTACAGAGGAATCCAATATATGTCTTGGTTTTGTTTTTCAACTGAACGAAATAATTCAATACTAATTTCACTCTACTTTGTCCCAAATCTCCTTGCTCATCACTTGCAGAGACATCCCCAACACTTGAAAATAAGATTGTGTCATTTCAGGGGCAAAATCAATAGGCCTCTCTTAAGAAATGGGAAGTTGGGAATAAGAAAGGAGGATTGCTTTAAGTACGGAGAACCCTGGAGAGTAAAGAATGCCAGCCAAGGTCTGCCACAAAGTGACAAAACATGTTAATTTCACCAAGGGCGGGGGGTGGGGGGGCTCCCAGAGTTTCTGGAGAAAGAGTGGGCATGGTCAGCCGGGAGAACACAAACATCTTGTAATCCTCCTCAAGTTTCTGTTTCGATTTTGGCAGAACTGTCATTGACCACACACACAGGAGAGATAATGTAAAATCTTTTGAGTGGAAATTCCTGGAAAGCCTAATTCTAATGCAGGGAGTATGAAAGGGACAGGCTTCGTTTGTGCATATATGTGTGTGCACACTCTGTTTTCTCAAATAGCATTCTAAATTCTGGCTAATAAGGAAAATAATAAGCAATGCTAGTTTATGGGTAAACTCATTAAAGATTTCTGCAGGCAAATTCACCAAAATTGCAGACAGTCTGTGCTTTTAGATCAAACACATTCCTGAGGACTTCGACTATAAAGCTGACCTGGCAAAGATACTCTTTTCTGTGTAGGAGCCACTGCCTTTGTCTTATTTGTTAAAGGAGGGTGGGGACGTGAAAGCTCTGGTAGAGAGAAAGCAGAGCCCGTTAAGCGTCAGGAGGCTGCGTCCTTGCTGGCGGTGCCTTTCATTTCAGGCGGCTTCATGAAACATTTATTGTGCACCTACCATGTGCCAAGGAGAGATCCCGGAGTTTCAAAGCTGACTATGACATTGCCTCAAAGACGTTCATCATTCAGTAAGGGCCCGTGTTCTGTGTAAATTTCTACCCTACTGTAAAGTATCCTTTAAGAGCTATTTTCTCAATCAAAGAAGACTCTCTTCTCTGTCCCTTTAGCGCCCTGCTCATCTACCACTTATTTGCCCTATCCTGTAACTAAAGTTAGTGATTTTTGTTATAGGGCTTTTCATATTATTCTCGTATTACTGGTTTTTGTGTGTTCCTCCAGACAAGACGAGGAGATTCTTGGGGGAAAAGGAGAGGTTAGGTTAGAAGTAGCTAGGGACATGAGTTCTGCCTCAGTACTTCGTGGGTTCAAATCCAAAGTCTGCACTTATTAGCGGAGGGACTTTGGCCAAGGCACTTAGAATCTCTGTGCCTCAGTTTGCTCACTTTTAAAATGGGATAACAACATTACCTGCCTCAAATGGCTGTGATAAGGATACGTGAGCTGCTACATAAAGTCTGAGAAGAGCGCATGCCAAGGAGTAAGCACTCAATAATGTTAAGTATTAAAATTTGTATTCATAAACACAGCCAAAATACCCAGGCCCCGTGTTGTAACTGCCAGGACTCGCGTTCAGTTGTAGCTCTGACCTGCAGCCAAGCATTTACATCAGCAGAGGGTGATAGCATTCACTAGGTTGTCTATGAGAGGAACCTGTGAACTACCCTTGAAAATACCCTCTCCCGTACCTCCCACATCCAATCCAGCCTCCATCCCCTCCACCTAGCACCGTGACAGGTCTTTAGTGACATCTTTCATCCCGACCGCCCAGCTCTTGCTCAGGTCATCACTGTCTCTACTAAGTATGCAGACATCACCAAACTGCTCTCCTGCCTTCTACCCTTACACTGTCCGCTTATTTTCAATGCAGAGTTTGGAGATAAAACAGGTCAAATTGCTCCAATGTAAAATTTTTGTTGGGTTCTCCTTAGTGTGAAAACCCAAACCCTTAATGTGGTTAAAAAAAACCAGACTGTGACCTTGTCCCTCCTTAATGACTCCCCCTCATCTTGGGTCACCACTGAGCCTGTCTCCAGTCCCTTGAAAGTGCCAATCTCTCGCTGGGCTCAGGACCTTCTATCTGCTCCTCCCCCACCCTTTACATCTCATGGGGCTGCATGCACCTCCAAGAGGGGCTTTCCAGCACCCCCTCCCCTGCTCTGCCACCAGTGCTATTTGTACACACACATTTTTTGGAGCGATTATTTGTTCACTCTTCATCTCTCCAAGAGTTTGTGAATTCCTCAAGGACAGGCACTCTATTTTATACACCACTTTATCCTCAATGCTTAGCGAAGTTCCTGGTGCTCAGGAAATAATTAGCAAACAAATTAATGCCCAATAACTATCTATTTAATAAGTGTGTGAATCACAGCAATGAATGAACTAGAAAAATCCGATGAACCAGTGCTGTAATAAACACTAGGGCTCTGCTATGCTTTACTTATTTTATTTCTTTCCTTCTTTTTTCCCCCAATATGATTTTACTACTGAAGAGCTATATTATAAGCCATCTAATACAGAGGGAGGGCCATTTCCATTCTGAGGAAATTAAATGTATCTCTGATCTCACTCCCTAGAAGTGCCTACGAAAAAACAACTCACATCCTTTCTTGCAAAGGAGCTCCTGGCAGTGAGCACTGCATATCATGTCTGGTCTTGCGGTGATATGTGTGCATGAATATATGTAGAATCATTTCCAGCACTCCAGAAACCATATTTCAAGGAGCTTGTATTAAAACATTCACACAATACTAATTCAGCCGATAATTATACATGGCAGTGACTTGGGGTGAAAAGGACAAGAAGTGAATTAGATTTGTAGAGATGAGAACATTGAGACCCTGCACAAGACTGGGTGAAAAATGGAATTTACACATACATATGGAATTGAAGACCAATTAGGGATGCAGAGAAGGTTAGAAATGACAGGAATCTTCATGATCATCCAGTAGAAAATAAGGGGGAAAGTACATAGGGGTTAAGAGATATGCTTTAGAATCAAACAGACCTGTGTTCAAATCATGGCTTTGCCACATGCAGCTTTGAGATCTTGGCCATATTAGGAAACTTTCCTTATTTGCAGTTTGTTACCTAAAAGATAGAGACAACAATACTTTTCTTAAAGGGATTTTGTGTGAGTCTATGACAAGATAGATGGTACAATGCACGTAGCACGCTGCTAGGCATATTGTGAGTCCTCAAAAAGGAACTCAACAAAGGTTATAATTACCTTTTATTATCTAAACACATTATTTTTTGGAGAGAAGATACAGGACATAAGAGGAAATACTTTGCCAAAAGCTATGTGGCAAAGTGCAGATAAAGCCAGGGATATTATAAATGATTAAAAATTCCCTGTTTGGTACCCCTGCCTGCCCCCTACCCTCTTCATCCTTCTCCATCCTACTTTACATGCATACCACAGAAGAGACACCAATAGGTATAGGAAAATGGAAAAGTCACAAAGAGACCTCTCTGGCGCTGGCAATATGTACAACAGAATATCTAATTTGAGTAACATCCTGTTATTAGCACTCCCTACTATGGCACCTGTACAACTGAAATAAATATAATAAAAATCCTTTCAATGCTGAAGTTGGAGTTCAAAATAAAGAGAATTCTTCAGTTTCAAGACATGAAGTAGGAAGTGAATACATAGTTGGAGAGGACTAATGATGTTGCTGCCTGGGGCCAGGACAGGAGTAGGAATGGAAATCAGTTTCTGTAATATTTTATCACAACTTAGAGACAAGAGATAGCATCTTGGTCCTGTGTGAGACAGACTGTTTTAACTAAGACTTCTGCATAAATCCAGGATCAGCAAAGGATGAAAGACAAAAAGCAACAATCTTCCCCCAGCAGGGGAGATGGCAAAGTGATTGTATGCAAGTTCATGCTGGAGCTTGTATCTAAGCATTGGTTGGGGATGGAAAAACAAAACAAAACAAAACCAAAACAAACCAAACCATTTTAATCTTGCATCTTTGCTTCATACAGATTTGCGGATTTGTGGTGAGGAGGGATGCCTGGGTGGCTCAGCCTGTTGCCTTCGGCCCAGGTCATGATCCCAGGGTCCTGGGATTGAGTCTCGCATCCCTGCCAAGCAAGGAGCCTGCTTCTCTTTCTGCCTCTGCCTGCCACTCTGCCTGCTTGTGCACTGGCTTGCGCTCTCTCTCTCTGACAACTAACTAACTAAATAAATAAATAGATTTAAAAGAGGAGGCCAACTTTATGTCACAAAACTCTGAGCTGAGAATTTCCTATTAGATGGTTCTAGTTTAGCGACACTCCTTAAACATATGGCAGACAGGAGTGCAAAAGCACTTGTGGAGGATGAATCTCAATCCCTGGGAATCCTGATAACAGGAAAATCTGATAAGGATGATAATTTAAGTCAGTAACAAACAGGCAGGTTTGATAAAGAGCTAAGTAGAACTTGTAGACATGAAAAGAACTGTGAAGTAAAGGACCGGTGAAATAATGGTAGAAACAGGACTTAGACATAGACAAAGAGGGAATTAGTGAACAGAAATATATGTAAGGGAACAATCCACAATGAAGCACTGACAGAAAAAAAAGTGGAAAGCACAAAAGAGGCTAAGTGACATGGAAAATACAATAAGAACCAAAATATGTCTAATAGTAGATTGGAAAGAAAAAACAAGAGAGAAAGAATGTGAAAGCATAGGTGATACAACATTTGAAAGAAATCACTACCACCAGCTAGTAAAAATGAATGAAAAACAATTCCTCAGATTTAAAATCACAATGGAGTCAATGGAGGATAAATAATGTAAACCTAGACCAAGGACAATCACAGTAAAATGACAGAATACCAACACAGAGAGAAGATCATTAAAATAGCATGGAGTAAAGACTCATTACCTATGAAGAAATTACCCCTGTTTTGACATCAGATTTCTCATTAGCAGCAAAGAGGTCAGAGAATAATGGAATCCTATATTCCAAGCCTTAAAAAAAAACCTATAAAATTCTTGTCCTAGAATTATATATTCAGCTGAAGTAGCATTCCAGAGTGAGGACAAAGAAAGATTTTTAGATACATAAACACTGAACAAATTTTATAAGAGATCAGCCTAAAAATAACAACTGGATCTGTTTCAGGAAGAGGAAAACAGAACCTACAAAGAAGGCAAGGGATAAATGAAGAAGGTAAGTAGAGAGTCTGGTTAACACATGGAGAAATCCAAAACAAATACTGGTTACATAAACCATGAGAGCAATATTTAATTTAGGGAGAGGGAAAGCAAGGTGGAACTCAGACACTCAGTATCAGTAAGAGGTGATAGAGAAAAGGTGAGATGGGGAAAGTGTTCTAAGGTCCTTGTGTTGCTAGAAAGGAGGGGGTAAGAGATGCTGGTTAACTTTAAAAACATAAAGGTAGCCAACAAAATAGAAAGTAGAATGGATTACTTCCTAGTGGACTTAAGGGGTCAAAAAGGGCAGAATAAAGGAAATCTGATCAACTTAACCTTAAGATAAGCAAGAAGGGGAAAACAGGGAGGCAAATCATGTTAAACTTAAGTAATAAGATAATAAAAATAAATCATTAATAGTCACAACAAATATAAATAATCTAAACTTGCCTTCTAGCTAGAGATTCTTATAAAACACAAGGACACAAAACATGGAAAATAAAGGAATGGAAAAATATATTTTTGGAAAAAAGATAGCCTAATCAAATAATATTGGTATAGATATAATAACACTGAATACTGACTTCTGGGTAAAATGCATTATTAGGAATAAAAGGGTCATATGAGTATGTAATATGTAATATGAAAGAAGAGTTTTTCATTTCTTTTCTTTTTAAAGAAGAGTTTTTCAAGGAGCTGTATCAATTTTAAATTTACCAAAGCAGCCTTAAAAGACGAGAAGCAAAAACTAAAAGTACAAAAAGAAACTGACAAGTTTCAGCTCTGGAACTAGTGTGTTGCACAAATCCTACTCTAAGAAACATGTCCTTGGGGAGATTATTTGTTAAAGGAGCTGAGCCATCCCATCTGCACTGATGCAAGGAAATGGATCAGAGAAGCACTCTACTACTCCGTTTTCCCCATTATGGGAGCCCCCCTTGGGCTTCAAAATTACTCAGGTCACCTTTCCTCCATGTTACCTCCACTTTTACCTCCACAATATACCTCTACCTTTGTGTATCCACTTTGGCTGTATGCATTCAAGCTTAGGCTAAACCACAGAAAACCTCTATTTCTCACATGCTTTTTCTCATTGCAGGCATTCTAGGAGCTAGTAGCTGAAAGGAAATGCTGTTGTGGCAAACTGTTGATTGTAGAGATTTTGCTATGAGGAATATTTTATGATTCAGAGTAGAAAACTTTATATAATGCCAGAGTAGAGGAAATATTTGGATTAAAGGAACATCTGGCTGCCTATAGGTCATAGGAATGAGATGAGACTGAATGGAGGCTCATTAGTAGGTTTAAACCCCCAACCTTTTTCCTTTTTCTCATTTCCTTAACTACTTTATTCTTGATTTTCTTGATTGGCGATGTTGGGCCATTAGTACCCTATTATATGACTAATCTTCCTAGGATATTTGGAGTTTCTCTCTTTCAAATTTCATGTATGCAAGCCCCTTTTACCAATGGAAAAGGGACTGGGCACCAACTCAGCTCTAGATAATAGCTCACAACTTCCTGTATTAATCTTTCTATAATCACCTGATCCTGTCTTTTAAAATAATCAGTATCAATGCTTTCACTGATTAGGAATTTAAAGTGATTTTTTAAAAAAGATTTTATTTGTTTATTTGACAGATAGAGAGATGGCGAGAGAGGGAACACAAGCAGGAGGGAGGAGGAGTGAGAGAGGGAGAAGCAGGCTTCCCACTGAGCAGGGAGCCCCATGCAGGGCTAGATCCCAGAAACTTGGGATCATGACCTGAGCCGAAGGCAGCTGCTTTAAAGACTGAGCCACCCAGGCGCCCCCAAAGTGATTTTTGATGTAGGAAAAATGTTACTGCTCGAAGCCGATGGCCAAGAAAGAATTCTTGAGATGTCCTTGGTGCAAAAAAGTGGTTTTTATTAAAGCATGGGAACAGGACCCGTGAGCAGAAAGAGCAGCACCAGGGTCATGAGGAGTAGCCCATTTTATACTTTCAAGTTGGGAGGGGGTTAGGGATACAGTAAGTCTCTAAGGAATTTAGAAGCAAGGTTTCCAGGACCTTGAGGGAGCTAGCTATTGTTGGGAAAAGGACATTTATTACCGTCTAATAAAACCTTAGCCATGAGAACATTCGGATACATAACGTTGGGCCATATGCTTGGGGGATGACTGCCAATATGTATCTTGGGGGTTTCGAGATAAAGGAAGTTTCCAAAAGAATTTTTATAAGTAGATTTACAGGATCCTGATGGGGGGTTAGGTCAGGCTAGGATTGCCTTTTGCCCTTAGCAAAGTATTGACATGGAGGCAGCTGAGTCCCTAGAGGAATGTCACTTGCCTTATTTAAGCACTTGTCAATGGACTGTAATAGTAAGGAAATTTAATAATTTCTCTCCTGCCTTTGTTTCCCACATCAGTTTTCAACCATAACTACACATGAGGGCCACCCAGGGAGCCTTCAGAAATCCCAATGCCCACGCCATACACTAGGGCAATGAAATCAGAATTTCAGGGGTGGAAACCAGTTACCAGTAATTCTTAAAACTTCCTGGCAAGACTAGAATCCCAATGAGCAGCTAAAATAAGTGTTTCACTAAGTGCTTCTCAACCTTGAATGTGCATACAGGTTACCTAGGTGTCTTATTAAAATGCGGATCCTGATTCGTTCCTCTGAGGTAGGCCTGAGCTTGTGTAGCTCTACTGAGCTCACAGTGATGTTGACATGGGTGGACTTTAAGCAGCAGGGTGCTTGTGGAAACGACGTCAGCCCTTGCCTTCCCCGGTGCTCCTGAACAGAAGACAGGGTGCTGCCTGTTTGAAGACTGGATCTTTTCCAAAGCTGAACTCTGTTCAGCAGCGGCGAACCATCCCGCTCCACCATCCCAGAGTTTCAAATGACCCTAGGGTCCCAGGAGCTCCCAGAAACCTCTAGGGTAGAGCAGACAGGGAAAGTGATTTTCTTCATTCCTCAGAGTCGGAACAGAAGCGTGCCTACCGTTCTAATTCTCCCAAGGTGCAGCATCAGGTATCTGCAGGAGGAGAAATTAAGAAAAGGGCATTTTTGACATTTTAGGGCAAGACGACTAGCGCCTTCTACATTTCCTGAAAAAGAAGCCCTGACAAGAGTGGGCCAGACTTGAGGACTCAATGATTTTCTTAAATTAGTGTTTCACAGAAGCAGGCACAGCTTTTTTCCGGGAAAGCAAGCAGGGAGGCTACAGGGGCAGGTCACGTTTGAGCAGAATGAGAAAACTTTGGCTGGAGAACAAGGCCTCAGGTGAACTGGCTTAGCCTGCTCCCTGAAGAGGTTGAGCATTCCAGCCTCCCTTTCAGCGAACATTTTAACGAATAATAATAAAAATAAAATACCTCTTCACACTATTTACAGAAGTAAGCCTATTCTTTATTTAAAATGAAATACCTAACAATTCACAAGAGATGGTTTTTATATCCTTGTTTAACCTGCTGCCTCATAGGGGACCTCAGGATAAACGAAGTTCGTCTCTCACGACTTTCCTAAGTGCTTCCTGAAGTAGTTCATCAGAGGAGATGGCCACACAGCTCAGTAGGAAATGTGGTAATGAGCCCCAGTCCTAAAGCCAAACCAGACCTGGGTATGGACTGTGGCTCTGGTCCTCTTTATTGGTGTGTCCTTGAGTGACTTTCTTCAGCCTCTTTAATCCTTTGAGGTGTTATCTGTAAGATGGGTTCTTTTGAGGATTGAAGATTACCTATTCAAAGTCGCAGGATCTTATCAAGGCTAATTTAGTGTTTCAAAATTTTGCCTTGCTTCTTGACATTATGTTTTTGGATTGCTTGTAATTAATTCCTCCCAGATGTGAGAGGATATTAAAGATAAACTAGTGGCTGTGAGGTGTTTTGAAAGGTTCTGGGCTCTCTAAGACTCAGGATCTTCTGGGACATGAAGTCTAAGTAGCAAAAAGCCTTAATATCTAGAGAAGGAAAGTCACATGGTCGTTCTTAGTTAATGACTGCTGCTTCCTGTGTCCCCTTCCTTCCCTTCTGGGTGGGTTTCCCAGTGTGACCTGGGGCTGAGGCCAGGCTGCAGGCTCTGGCTGAGCGTGGAAGGCGAAGGAGAGTCCAAGTAAGGGAGAGTCTCCAAGGAAACCAGGGCAAACTAACTCCTCCTCTGGGTTTCCCTGGCACAACGAGATGTCGGCTCCCTCCTCTGAGGCCCAGTGTGCTGCACGAGCTATTTTTCAAACTACTCTGGGTTTCTATAATGGGCTGCTGAGCAGACGAGTAGCACAATGCAATTACGTCCATGAATTTGCCATTTCTTTACTCTCAGGCTGCGCTGTCCGTTCTGGAGAACTGGTATGAAATGTAGCAGCCTTGGGTTTATCCTTCTTTCAGGGACAGTGCTTTTTCAGCCTGAAAGTCTCAAAAGTAAGATGATACGGGTTTTGGTTGTTCAGCTGAAACTCTGAACAGTGGCTTCTTTTAAACCCGATGTATCATTAGTTTGCAGATTGGACCTACTTATGTTATACGTTTTAAAATGCTACTCTTTGAAAAGAAGTTAAAACCATTGTCCTTCACAAAATTTTAGCTTCAGAACAAATGTCTATTTTTATAGGACCTGAATTTAGCTTTAGTCCATCCCTAAAGAAAATTCTAGGGGAGCCTGGGTGGCTCAGTGGGTTAAAGCCTCTGCCTTCGGCTGGGGTCATGGTCCCGGGGTCCTGGGATCGAGCCCCACATCGGGCTCTCTGCTCGGTGGGGAGCCTGCTTCCTCCTCTCTCTCTCTCCTGCCTCTCTGCCTACTTGTGATCTCTGTCTGTCAAATAATTAAAATAAAATCTTTAGAAAAAACAAAGAGAAAATTCTGATTTGCTCAAAGAAGTAAAGGGTCAGAGAAGAAGGACGAGAAAGAGAAGTCAGAGAAGGAAGTTTTTTGTCTTTTGTGATGTTAGCCATACACTGGCTGACTGGAATTTTCCAGACAGAAAAATATCAGCTTTGATGGTATACCTACTATGTGCCAGACACAGCCGACGAGAAGTTACTTTTTATTATGTGCCAGGAATTATTCTAGGCCATTTTATTAAGTTTTCATTTGTTTGCACAATAACTCACCAAGGGTGGTATTAGTTACTCATCTACAGAAACAGGAGGGAATTGATTGTTACAGAGTTTTAAGATATTCCTCAAGATTTACATGTAATAAGTGTCTGAGCCGGAAATCAAACCCAGATATGTCAGTCTGTTTACGTTAAATAATACTGTGATAAAAGATGCCCAAACTGTTAGTGGCTCACACAACAAAACCCGTCCTCACTCACTGTCATGCCCACTGCAGGCTGGCTTCACATCCATGTCACTCTGAGTCCCAGACTACAGAGGCACAGGCCTTGCTTCTCCTGAGGCAGGGAGAAGACAGGATGGAGCCATGTAATGCTCTACTTCCACACACGCTTCTTAGACCAGAGCAAGTCACAGGGCTAAGTCTGCGTCACACTGAGAAGCAAGGAGGAGGAGATGCTACTGGGGACGCTAGAACAACTCACCACCTGGAGTAGGGCTCTGACGACACTGTTCTATTTTGCCTCATCGTCTAGATATTTTGTAAACCGGACACAGTTATACAAAAAGTGTTATTTATATGATTGTTCACACAATTTGTGAAATCATGTGTTCCAACTTTTGGTTTTGTCTTCAAAGACTATTTATGCCAAAATTTATACAAAAAGAAAATTTTATTATGGAGATGAGTAAGTCACAGAGCCTATTTGGACCCTAATTTCAGAATGCTTATTTATCTAAATATGTCCAAAGATACATTTACCTTTCTTATGAAAATGATGATTAGTCACAGTGACATAAGGTGCTTGGGCCAAAGAATCCCACTAAGTCTGGCCCTTTACTCCAGTGATTCTAGCCAAAGCAAAGATGTCCACTTGACCCTCCTTACTTCCCTGTCATCTTCAAACCCAATACTGACATTGTTCCAGCTGCCCTCTGACATATGACCTAGGGGTTCATTAAACCATGTATATGGTATAGTAGAATTTCTGATTATGCGTTTGGTATTCCAACTATATTATTTTATGCATGTAGAGAATGACTTGTTTTGGGGAGGAAAGGGCAACTGAGGAATTTCCGATGATCAAAAAAATAAATAAATAAATTCAGTAAATATATAATATATCATACTAATTCAAAGGGATCAAAGCATTTCCAGACAGAAACAACATCCCAGTGAGGGCAAGATATGCACTTTCTTCCTAGCTACATCATCACTATAGTACCAGTCTGCAAGGCCCTTCTACAATGCACACACACACAGACACACACGCGCAAACACACTGTGAGTAAATGTATTGAGCATCATTTCATGTCCAGTGAAAGGCACAGCTACTCACAGCTGTCTCAGAATGAAGATGGCTCCAGAACAATTTGACAAAAGAACTAATATTTACTGAGCTTTAAAACGTAGCATTTTTCTAGGGGCTTTACATGTATGCTGAACGGTGACTGGTTATTTTATGTTTTCATGCCTCTATTTCCCCACAAGTATTAAAAATAACAATACTTATTGCTTATCTTTCCTGAGTGGAAATTTTCCCATGTTTAAAATAAGAATAATAATTTTAAAAAATACTAATATTTACTTCAGTGGCCATTAAAAGGTATAAAGATATAAAATGCAAAATGACTAACACAGTTCCTAGTACAGAGAAAGCACCTGTAGTGGCCAATTTTACATGACAGTTTGCCTAAGTTCAAGTCCCAGGTATTCAGTTGCATAACTGGGGACTAATCAGGGTTCTGCCATGAAGGTAGTTTGTAGATGTGATTAACGTCTACCATCGGTTGATTTTAAGTAAGTTTGACTATCCTAGGCAATCTGGATGACACCATTTCAATCAGCTGAAAGGCCTTAAGAGGGAAGTTGAGACTTCCCTGCAGCAGAAGAAATTCTACCTATGGAAAGAGCTTTAGTTCCTACATCAGAGTTTTCAGTCCACCTTTCTTAATGTCTTTATCTGGGACTCACCTAGCCAGCTCCCCACTATTGGGTCAGCAAATTCCTTGCATTAAATCTTTTTCTTTTTTGGTCGATAGATCAAGGCATAGATGAATGAACAAAGGGATAGTAGGCTTCTTCATGAGTAGTGAGTTTCTTGTCATGGGTGAATATAAGAGGAGGCCAAATGGCCTAAAAAGATGATAGAGGGCATTCAGTGGGCATGCTTGATTTGCTTTGAGGATCTTTAAGTTCCTTTCTAACTTAAGTTCTGGATATCTTTTTTTAAGTGTTCTCATTAGCATTCCTGAAGTCAGATGAAGGCAGAGTGGGTCCAATAGTTAAGAATAAATAGAAAATCATGGCCAGGAATTGTTAAGATTTTCCTAGAGAATCCAAATGCTTTCTTATCTGGGTATGTGAGGAATGCTAAGTACAGACTTCTGTTCCCAGTAGTATGGTAGAGTAGAGACTCTCAAAGGTCCTACTTCAAACTACAAGATGCTAGATAAAATATTCCATTTAAAGGTACTGCTGGGTTTTCAGGAATTAAAGAGAAACCTCTAAGACTCTACCAACCCTTTTTTAAATTGAGGGAACCAAATATTAAGGTGTAATTTCATCTGTACTGCAATTGAAATATTGTTTAGGGCCAGTGTCAGGTAGGGTAACTGCCAGGGATCCTTAAAGCAGATCATAGTTGTCTCAAACAGAAGCAAGTGTCAATCCTTCCTGGAATAAAGCAACCCAATAAAGGCCCCTGGGATTTTCAAGTGTAAGAGCAATCAAGTATGAGCTCTCCATCAAAGATCACCAGACACCTAGAGAAATAATCCCATATAAGTTCTCTCTCTGCTGGGGAAGGGACCCAGAGGACAGCAGAGATGGGAGGAAAATACAGAGAGAGGTAAAGAGGTATGTAAAACATAATGAGGATATCTAATGTGTGCAAGTGGAGTTCCAGGAGGAAAGAAGGAAAATGGAGAAGACACATTTATTATAGAAGAGGACTATGAATTTTCCAGAACCAATGAAAGATAAAAATCTAGAGATACAGGAAGCACAAAATTTATCAAGCTGGACAAATAAAAACAAAGCCACATTTGGCCAAAATGTCAGGAAAACACATACCACCAAAGATCAACAGAAGGTCTCAAAGCAACCAAGGGGCAGGGAGACCATGACCTGTGGAGGAACAACAAGCAGACCGATAGAAGAAATGATGGAAGCCAGAACACCATAAATAGTAGCTTTAAAATGCTAGAGGAAATAAATCTCAAGCTAGACATATGTGCCCAGGAAAAGGATCTTAGAATGAGGATAAAACACTTTTAGAGAAACAAAAGCTGAGTTTACTAAAAGCTAAGCGATAGTCCTTCACTAAAGGAATTTCTAAAATTGAAATTCAGGAGGAAAGATGATCTTATAGGGAATGTGTGAGATGTTAAGAATAAGTGGAAACTAATTGGTAAATATGTAGATAAATCAGCCAAAATAAGGTCTGTATAAAATAACAGTGAAGTGTTACTTAAGGTGATAAAGAACCCAACTAAAATAGTAGGCAATAATAACATGTAAGACAGAGGCAAAGGATCAAAGTTGAAATATTATGCAGCTGTTGTCTTTCTGGGGGATTACAATATTAAAGTTACAATGCATTAAATTTGCATGATAAAAGGAAACTACTTAAGGAAATCTGTGTTCCAAAGGGGGGGGGGCAAAGGAGGTGGAAGAGGCAAGTAAATAAGTTAAATCAACAAATAAACTCCCTCTATCAAAAAAAAAAAAAAAAAAAAAAAAAAAGAGAGAGAGAGAGAGAAAGGAAAAGGGGATTTGAAAATCAGGACAAATAAAAAGCAAAAGACATAGTAAAACAAGTTCAATCTCCAATGAACCTGAATAAGGTAAAAGATAGGAGTTACTACACTTCCAGTTATAGGTTGTTTTTAAGGGATAAGCAGAAAACTTTAGAATGAAGAGATGGCTGAAAATAAAAGGGTAAACATACATCTGATGACTATAAACCAAGAAAAATATAGGACAAGTGTAAAACCTAAGGGAGAAAATATTGAGAACACAGACTGTTACATAATGGTGGAATATACAACCATCCTAACCTTGCATGCATATAATATTTTACATATATCTCAATAATTATAAATAAATAAGGTAAAATTTGGTAAAAATAGATTGAGAAATGGACAATTCCACCATCATTCTGAAAGAATGCAATATACCTCTCTCAATAATTGATAGGTCAAACAGAAGAAACCTTACTAAAAATAGAAAAATTTAGAATACCTAAACAATAATTTAAAAACTTGATTTAAACGACATATATAAATTCCTCTATCAAGTCAATTGGTAAATATACATACTTTTCAAAAACCATGAAGTATTTACAAACCTGACCATGTACTAATCTATATCAAACAAATCTCGTTATATTAAAGACAACTCTTATCCTACTATGTTGTCTGACCTCAATACAATTAAATTATAAGTATATAAACATAAAATCCCCATACACAGGAAAGTGAAAACAGAATATTTCTAAAGACTTATCTATTTATTTACTTGAGAAAGGGAGAAAGAGAGAGAGAGAGAACCCATGAGCAGGAAGGGCAGAGGGAAAGGGAGAGAGAATTTTAAGCATGGAGACAGAGACGGGGCTCAATCCCATGACCCTGATCATGACCTGAGCCAAAACCAGGAGTTGGTTGCTCAAAAAACTGGGTCACCGAGGTGCCCTCAGAATAGAATACTTCTAAATAACTCACAGGACAAAGAAGATATAGTAAAAATTAAATATACACATATACTTATATTTATGTAAGATATATAACATATATTAAAAACTGACGAATAACTGAAATCCAACAAAGAAAATTTTGCAGGTTGCAGCTTAAGTTGAAATATAGGGATTTTTAGCCTTACATATATGCATTAAGAAATAAGGCTTAAAATGAATAAGCTGGATAATTTAGAAGTTAGAAAAAGTATGATAGAATAAATCAGAATGTATGAAGTTAGAGATAGGAAAAGTAATACTATTACAGAAAGAGAAAATTAAGAAATAGTATCTGAAAAGATCAACAAAATAATTGGAATGGTCAGACTTGACCAAGAAAATTAGATAGTAGGCACCACTTCAAATACTATGAATAAAAACCAAGATATCCTTACAGATAAAGCATTGTAGGGTCATGACAACTTCATCATAATAACTATGCTAACTCAGGGAGCAAACCTAGTTATTATTCCTATTTTGCAAATAAGACAGCTAAGGTTAATCACGCACCACTCACCTCGCAGACTTTGTGACTTGCTCCAGGGCAAACAAAATAATTGGAGAGCCAAGTTCCAAACCCAGTTTTAAATTTCAATATTTTGCCTACAAATAACAACCAACTCCCCCAAACTAAGTCAAAACACATAGGACATAACTAAAAGGAGTTGTAAGAAGGTCCTTAAAATTACTGTTGGAGATATCTGAGCTGACCTGGATCAAGAGAAAGAATGAAAAGACCAATGAAATCCAAGGGAGATCTGGCTCGCTTCATCTCATTTCAATAACCTGCAGAATTTCAAAGTCAAGCCCTTTCTAGTTATTCCTTGTTCAGTCTTCAGACACAGTCCTCTACAAAATCATCCTCCTAACATCTTTGTTTCCAGCTTTTTTTGCAGCCCACCTGGATGATGCTGGGTGTTCGAAGTTCTTTAACTCAACAGCTAGGTAAACAAAGCCTCCTCTGGAGGTGGATCCAGCAGGTAACTTAGTGTCATGCTCCATCCACGACTCTGACACATTCCTAGTGGCTACAAAGGCAGAAAGTACATTTGTCTTAAGCCCTTATGTGAATATGCTGAAGGGAATAATAGAAATGGTTTTGGAGATCTTTAATAACCTAGTCCTGGCTGGGAATTAATCATCAAGGGATTTGTGTGAGACAAGCTGGGTAGATATTATAGAGAAAGATCTGAACAACATTATGGTCTTTTTTTGATGGTCTGGATGGGAATTTCTAGTTCAAGAGGTGCTGGTGAAGTCAATCCCCGTCCTTCTTGGTTACTTCTCAGCACACTTACCGAGAATGGTGATGACGAGAGGAGAGAGGAAATGTTTGCTGGGCAGCCCCTCTGTGAAAGCACGTTACCCTTGCATTTGGTAACAAATGCTATATAATTGACCCATTTTATCAATAGGGAAATGGTAGCTGCTGATGTTCGAGTACTTTGCTCAAGGACTCCCAGAAAGTGGAGTCAGAGTCACGATTTGATGTTGTCTTGAAAGGCCCTGTTTGGAAAACTACATGCCCCCTACATTACAGAATGCATCTAAAATTGATGCTTCACCCTGGCCTCTTGCACATCCATTTCTTCCTCCAAACTCCCAAACTTGACACTGATCAAGGAAACTCCTAATTCTGATCAAATTCCCAGCCATCAAGGCTTTAAACCTTGTTTTTTTCCTCCATGTTCACGTCCCAAATTATTTGTTTTCTATCTCCTAAATGTCTTCACACTTCCCATTTCCCTATCGTTGCCACTGTCACAATCCAGAGGCACATAACCTTTCTTTGGGACTATATGGGTTCTGCCCTGACAACCTTCCCATCAACTTCAAACATTCCCAGGAAAGTCCTACAACCATCCTTCGCACTGAACTGGTGATCCTATGTCATGCTGGGGACACATCAAAATCACCTTGGGTGGGTTGTAGGTGCCGGTGTGGGTGGTGCTGGTGGGGGTGTAAATGCTAACAACTTAACTGAGCCTTTCACTCAACTCACTGTTGAGATTCCCTAACGTGGTCCTTCTCCCTCTGCTCTCACTGTGACCATTACTGCTGTAGAAAGCCCGTGATCCGGATAGAGCTTCTGTTCTTTGGCTGTGTGATGCGAAGAGGTTTAGAACTACTGCCCTAAACCATGAACTTCTTGAAGAAACATCTTCTATCTCTGAGGTCTAATGCCTACCACAGGACATGATATTTAAAAGATATGCAATAAGTATTTGCTTTAAAAATGAGCAAACTGGGTTTATTTCATGCATTCTTAGCATATAGTTGGTACTGAATACATGTTTACTGAAACGGTGAATAAATAAATAATTAAAGTATCATTTTAACTCACACATGTAGCGAAGTTTGGCAATGTTGGGCTGACTGCTCCTTTCTCTTTCACTGTTTACAAGTGGATGACTGAACCCTTTACGGTTGACATTCAACCTAGCATGTTAATGGGAACTATATTCCATTCTACATTCCAAAAAAGCTAACTCATAATACATTTATTCATATTAAGGTTAATTAAAATAACAAATTGCTCTGCTTTCAGCTGGCATATATCAAATTAGTGCATTAGTAACCTTTTGCTGCCACATCATAAATTCTGATTGGCTGATATATATTTCTGATTAATAAAAATAATGAGACAAATTAGTTTTTGCTAAATAAATGCAGGTTATTTGATACAAAACACCTTTCAAAGCATGGTCCCTGTAGAAAGAAACACATTAAAGGGCATCTGTGCCTGCCCACTCCTAGTAAGGGAGCGAGCAGGACAACAGGCAAGAGGTCTCGGCTACCTCAACCAGACTGACAGATGTAATCATCGTCACATCTGAAAACTGGCTTTTACTATTTTCCCTTAGATTTTGCAAACAGAATTGCAACATTTCTCATTCTAAAACTCTGGGAAACAAGTTTTCTTTACTTCCTCCACTTCTGAGAGGTAATGGGACCCAGAAAATTTAGGTGACTTTACAGCAGTCACAGACCACAGAGTCAGCTCTGGAAGTCCTCCCTCTGAGTCTCAAACCAACCACTTAATTTACGAGGGTATTCTTTCTCATGTACAGAAGAAGCAAAAGCTAATGATGATTATTCAATTATCTATTCAATAAATACTTATTGTGCACATACTTTGTACCATTTGGGCTAAGAGAACTCCAGTTGGGAGATAAGTGGGGGGTCCTGAAGACGACCCCAAAGAATCCTGATGGGAGACTTTTACCCACATGCAACTCCCTGGGTCACACCCTTCCCCTCCTTGCAAAAACTCAATGGCTTTCCATTACATGGTAGAGTTCAAATAGTTCTGGGCTGGTGTTTTAGGCATTCTATCATCGGGCCTATCTGGCCTTTCTTTCACCATTTCTTTGTGTTCCTTCATGCTCCACTCACAAAGGGCTTGCAACTTTTTCTCAACACACCATCTACATGTTCATCCAGGTCTCTGTTCATGCTGTTCTCCAAGTCAGGCTCAACATTCAACCTCCAGCTATTGAAACTTACCCATTTTTAGTATATTTTTTTCTGCTTTTATTGTCTATAAAGCTGTTCATTTTAGTCTTCCCTATACATGACTCACTTCTAAGCCTGTCTCTCCCACTGGACTAAGTTCCCTGAAACAGAGGCAAGCCTCACTCATCTGTCTACCTCCATGAAGTTCCATCTTAATATTGACAACCTCCATAAATGCCCAGTGTCAACCCTGACTCTGTGTCGGCATTGGTACCAAGCACAATAATTACTTTATTTAATCCTAACAGCAACCCACAGGGCATGTGCTACGGTTCAGAGACCCAGTATAGTCCTGTGTTAGGATTCACCTCCTGGGACTCCAGACTTCGATATGCACCCTCCTCAACAAAGGGAAATGGAGAGCAAAGCCTACAGACATGGGGCTGTCCTCCTGCACCTAAGTTATGTTGAAGTCTTACTCATGAGAAGGTAGCAAGGGTGTAGGAGGGTCTCTCATGTGTTGGGAAAGGAAGTCTCCTGCATGAGGTCTTTCAACTCCCACTCACTCAGTGGCATAAGAATGGGTCTTGGTCCTAGAACACACCCAGTGAAAGGATGAAGAGCCTACACAGCCTATGCTGGGCTTCTCGCCTTATGTGCAACTATCTTTCCCTAGTTCAAATTCAATGTGTCCTCCTTTGTTTTGCTCACGTGCACGTGCCCTTGGCCCTCAGACATACCTCCAGCTTTCTGGGGGTGGAGCTGATGTCTTGCCACTGGAGCACACAGCGGAGTGTGTGCAGCCACACATAGGGCACTGGCTGAGGAGTGGATCTGCTGGCCATGGGGCACTGCCCCAGTGCAGGAGGTTGAACTTTATGCACGCTTTCTCTCCTCTGCTGGAAGTAAACGTTTTAGCACCACAGGCTGGTTGTGCACATATTGCCTGTTCTCAGCAAACTTAACTGCTACCCTAGTCTCTTTCCTGGCTGCCATTTATCTGATTTTTTTTTTTTTAAGATTTCATCCATTTATTTGAGAGAGAGAGAGAGGCAGCTAGAGAAGGAACACAAGCAGGGGGAACAGGAGAGGAAAAAGCAGGCACCCCACTGAGCAGGGAGCCCAACACACAGGGCTCCATCCCAGGACCCTGGGACTATGACCTGAGTCAAAAACAGACGCTTAACCGACTTAGTCACCCAGGCGCCCCACTTATCTGACTTTTAACCATGGCTGCACTAGTCATTGACCCAGTGGACAGTGAAGCAAGTACTTTCAGAAGATGGAGAGAAACTGGGCTCAAAAAGAGGCAGAGACTTGGGCAAGATAGCTTCAAAGAAGGATAGTGAATTAAAAGGATGGTAGGTGAGAATGTGGCCCCTGCTCATGAAAGGAGCCTTGGAATTCTCAGAGAAGAATAACAGGAGAACACTTAGGTTTTCTCCCATCTATTCTCTCTCTGTGATTATGATGAACTCTGAGTATGTTTTCGATTATGATGGAATTCTGAGGGTATCTGTGATTGTCAGAGATTGTGAAGTAGATTTATGATTTTTGATGGGCTTCTGAAGGCATCTGTTTTGTTCCCTTCCCCCACAACCTAAGCATTCCAGGAAAAGAGCCTAGCACTGTTGCAGAGCAGGCATACTGAACGTCTTGGAAGAATCCAACACCAAGCTTCCCACAAGGCTGCTGTGTGTCCGGTGTGATAATAATAGACTGCCATCTTTTAGATACGAAATTATGTTACTGACAGGACAGGAATTACTCATGCCCAATGCCAGATTTGGAAACTGAGGCACAAATCAGACGAGTGACTTGTCCCGGGTTTACAGCACTCACCACAGAAGACTAGGGTGCTGTATGCTAGATTTCCCATCAAATGCCTGTGGCTTTGGAAGCACACTCTCCAAATTCTGGCCATTAAAAGAGGAAACATGTTCAGTGTGCACTGCATAGTTCAGGCTTATAGCTAATGAACAAACACTGTTATTTTTCCTCTACTGTGTTTCATTCTGGAGCTATCACACTACCAACATCTACTTTATTGGTTTAGAGTAAATTATTCAGCTCTTAATTACCATATTATGAATGTTTAATTTTGTCCTGATATTGTCAAAGAGAAAACGTGCCCTCACATCAGTGGGCTGTTCCCAAAATGTGGTTCCACTTTCATTTCTGCAGCAAAGGCAACCATTTGCACAGAGGCCAGGAGACACACAAAGCCTTCACCTAAGGATTCCCCAAAGCCACACACTTCCCTCCTTATCTAAGAGCTTGTGATTAAAGCAGGCAATTGTTAACTTCTGACCTATGAAGGACAGCATCATTCTTAAAATAATTTCCAGGGGAACAAGAAAACATTTCAAGAAAAAAGAACTTTGGTGTTTTTTTTTGGAATATATGTAATAGAGTCAAATTTTGTTTTAATTACGGTAGCAGGGTGAATGGAAGGTTTTATTGCAAAGCAGATAGATCCCTACTATTTATTACCAATGCTCATGTGTCATTTATAAAAATGACCCAATATTTGTGTCATTTATAAAAATGAAAAATATATAAAATAAAAAATATATATATTATATATAAAAATATAAAAATTTAAAAAACCCACAATATTTGTATCATTTTTATAAATCCACAGTCCCTGTAGGGCTGCCATCCACCCAGTGAGAACATTTTAAGATCTTTCTCAACATTTTCTTCAGATTTGAACAATGATGAGGTTCTTTTTTTTTTTTAAGATTTTATTTATTTATTTGTTTGACAAAGAGAGAGAAGGGGGGGAGGGCACAAGCAGGGGGTGTGGAAGGCAGAGGGAGAAGCAGACTCCTTGCTGAGCAGGGAGCCCAATATGGGACTCCATCCCAGACCCTGAGATAATGACCTTAACTGAAGGCATATGCTTAACCAAGTGAGCCACCCTGATGCCCCATAATGAGATTCTTTCTAATCCATGTTGGAAAACTCTGGGCTCTGTCTCCTCCTCATCCCCACTGCCACTTCTGTCACTCTGGCTCCCATCACTTACCACTCAGCCTGTTGCACTAGCTTCACAGCTTTTCTGTGGAAAAGTCCATAATGATGGAGAAAAAAATATACCCCAGGGGCTGGGGTTTAGTCCAAGCTGGGTGCAAGTGACATGTTTCTTTGTTTTGTCTTGGAAATTGTGAAGAATTTTGCATCCCAATAATAACATGGCTTTTCATATAAAAATCATATGTTTTACCACCACCTGCTGAAGTCTTTGAGTAAACTCATTCTTGGAAGATGCTCCAAATCTATTCCTGGGCTTTGTGGCCCTTCTAAAAGACCACCTCATAGTCTCATTCTTGGAGGTACATTGGTTTTAAAAGTTCTACAATACTAATCATATGTGATTAGTTATATAATCCTATGTGCTAGACCCTCAAGGTCATAGGGATTTATTGACCCTCTACCAAATGCCTGGCACTGGGATCCTTTGCTTAAAGGATCTCATTTGTCGTCTAACCATTCCTGGTTATTCTTATTTTATAGATGAGGGAATTAAGGTTTAAATGGACCATGAACTTTGCACAGAAAAAGGACAGGAGGGAAATACGGCAAATAGCAAACAGTGCTTATAGGTGATTTTAATTTTTTTAATCTATTTTTTTCTCTTTCCACACTTTCCATTAGGACCATGAACCATTCTTCTTAACAGAACGAATATAACTATATGAAAAGGTTAAGTGAGATAATCCATCTGAGAGTCCTTAGCCCAGTGCTTGGTATATCAATTTTATCTTCATTCTTTATTCATTTTCGTACCCATCACAGCAAGCAGCACCCACAGTCCTAATAAAGAACCTATAAACTCAGGTTCCAGTCAGTTGGGTTAACAATACAACCACAGACGATTACAATGTTATTTTTCCCCAATAATAAATAGACAGCTATAAATTACATGCACACAGGATAGCTGGGTTATAATATCTCTTATTAAACTGAGTTTAAGACTGTGGTTATCCAGTCACAGTATAATAATACCTCAAGGTTACTAAGGTCTTACTATGCAAAAGATCCTGTGCTTTGTACTTTAAAGGCGTCTCATCTTTTAGTTATATCGATAACTTTATGAGATGGGTGAGAGTATTATTCCATAGTCCTAGAAAAGGAAAGAACACATCCCAGAGAGCTGAACAATAAGTGGAAACACCAAGATTCACAAAGGACTGGGTGTCATTCAACATTTCTCCTCTGAAATCCCCATGCTAAGCTGCCAGTCTAAGCCACATTGCCATTTCCACACATGGATTTTTCTTTTTTTTTTAATATATATTTTTAAGATTTTATTTATTTGACAGATCACAAGTAGGCAGAGAGGCAGGCAGAGAAAGAGGGGGAAGCAGGCTCCTCACTGAGCAAAGAGCCTGACAAGGGGCTTGATCCCAGGTCCCTGAGATCATGACCTGAGCCGAAGGCAGAGGCTTTAACCCACTGAGCCACCCAGGCGCCCCTCCACACATGGATTTCTAATTAAAAAAAAATTTTTTTAAAGATTTTATTTTTATTTAGTTGACAGAGAGACAGAGAGATCACAAGTTGGTAGAGAGAGATCACAGGTAGAGAGAGAGGGGGAAGCAGGCTCCTTGCCAAGAAGAGAGCCGGATGCGGGACTCAGATCCCAGGACCCTGAGATCATGACCTGAGCCGAAGGCAGAGGCTCAACCCACTGAGCCACCCAGGCGCCCCGGATTTCTACTTTTAAACAAGGCCTCACACTGCTGAGTGCCCACTATAGATCAGACACTTCACTCCACCTACGTCATAAAGTTTACCTTCTTGGGTCCTTTCACAGGTGCAAAACCAGGTTAAACAATTTGTCGAGAGGTCCCACCACAAGGGGCAGAACCGGGAATGAAAACCAGGTCTGACCCAAGAGACTCCTCATTTTGCTGCCTCTGTGTCTGCACAGGGCCATAAAGCCCACGATGTTCAACACACACCCCCGATTTTTAAACACACTTGCAGGAGAATGCCAGGGCAAGTAGAAGAACCCGACCTGCCATTAGCAGAATTCAGAAGCGCCGGGCCTGCCTGGAAGGCATTTGTCTGCCTTCTCTGCGGTTCCTGTCCACTGCCGAGGTTCCTGGCCGCCCGCGCCACCTTGGGGGCCGCTGCCCCCTGAGCATGTCTGTGTCGCTACAGCAGACAAATGGACTCTGTGCGGAAGAGCCCACGCTGATACTCTGCTCTACTATTGATAGGCGACACATCCCTGACCTAGAAAATGGTCCTGAATCCCGACCAAAATTTATAGACCCCAGTTCCGCCGGGCTGAAACAGAAGATAAACAGGCCGGCAGGAGGTTATTTGTTGGGGACTTGATCGCTGGACGCGGATGCTCACGGCCCTGTCCAAGCTCATGAGCCCAGGCAGGGGCTGTTCTGCCTCCCGGGAAGCTGATGGGGCGATGTCGGCGACATCAGCGAGGAGCCTGGTTGAGGAGATGGGGTGGCAGCTAGAGGGACAGGTTTCTAGGTGAGAGAAAACGGCTTTTGTCTGTCCGTCCAGCGCCCTTCCTGTAGGGCCGGCTCTCCTCAGAGAAGCAGTGCAGGCTCAGACCCAGTCAGTCTTCCCGGCGCCACCTGGGGTGAGGCCTTTGTGGAAGAGTGTGATTTGGGATCTCTCTGCCCTACGCCTGCTGTCTGGCAACCCTGAGCTCACAGAGCTGCTGCGCCCTCAGTCTCATGCGTGGGCTCCTGTTGCATATCCCTGCTTCGGCCTCAGCTCTCTTTCTGGGAAGAGCCTACTCTGGGTGCGGGCCTACCCCACTTGACTCAGTCGGCACTCTCCTGGCAAGGACCTCCAGACAGGTGCTCTGCTGCAAGCCACAAAAGTTCAGAGAGTGCTACTCACCCATCTACAGGTACACTGCTTGTTCAAACTTCAGTACCACATCCGGCCCAAAGTTCTTAATCCTATGCCAGATCTGGATGTTTCTCAATCAAGTCCTGATTCGCTGCATCCCTTTGGGTACTCTCTCGTATTGCTAGTTGCTTGTGTCTTTAATCTTTTTTCCCCCCCTATTCCCTTCCTGTCTTCGTCCATCTTCCACCACATCTTTTCGTGGACGACTAAATCTGCCTTGAAGTTGAGCCTACAGAGTGACAAAAAATCTCCCAGGTAGCCCCTTTAAGACATTATGAGAAGTGCACACTTCTGTGACATTTGGGTTTATATTCACACTTGCGGCCAACAATTACTGCATGAGCTCCTATTTCCTATTTTACTCTGTGTAAGGAAAAATAGAATTACAAAAGAAATACATAAAATCGATCCTTTTTTCTAGGAAAGAAAAGTACTACTTATGTTGAAGCAGTTCCATAGAAATGCTAATAAGTGAAGGTAAGGTATCTACATTTCACAGAAAAAATCTTGGGTCAAGAGTAATAAGACTGGAGTTCAAGTCCTGATTTCTCCATTATTAGATGTATGATTTTCTGCAAATTAGTTATCTTCTGTACACCTCAGTTTCATCATCTATAAATATGAGCGGAATATGCCTTTCTCTCATTGCGTTGTTATGAGGATCAAAGGAGGTAATATTTTTTGTAATAATCGCAATAATTATTGTAAAAAGGGCTATGCAAACTATGAATTCTATACAAATGTAATTTATGCATATTATCCTTTGCATAATAGCTGACAACCAAAGTAGAATTCTGAGTAGTATGTGCCAAAAGTGTTCATGCAATGAAGAAAACAGAATTAGATAGATTTGTTCATTCATTCCACAAATATTTACTGAATACCTACTAGGCATTCAATGCTAGGTATCAAGTCTCTTCAGTCAAGGAGTTTATAATGGAGAGAACAGCATACACCAGTAGGAGATAAATGCTGTTGGAGGAGGGGTAACACCAGTGGGGAGAGGTGGTGGTGGTCACGGGAAGTCTCTTAACTGGATTACATGTAAGCAGAAATTGGAATGATAGGTCAGAGCAAGCCACACAGATCATTAGTGGAAGGTCATTCTAGGCTTAGCAAGGAGTAAATCAACAGTCCTGAGTGAAAGGGAGCTTGCATGTGAAGGTACAACACACAGATCAGAACAAGTGGGGAGTGGGAGGAAGCAATATCAGAAAGGTAGTGTGGAACTGAGGGAGAGAGGGCTGGCTCATGTAAGACCTTGTACATGATGCTAAGCACTTGGGGTTTTATTCTGAGTTAGGGTGATGTTAAAATTCCAATAGCAAAATGGTTAGATACGAATTGCATTTTTTAAAGGACCATCTGACTGAGCTTGGGGATAGATTACAGGGGACCAAGGCCAGAAACAGATGATTCTGGTTTGATCTAGGATTGTGAGAAGTGGTTGGACTCTGGCTATTTGCAGACTGAGCTATGGGAATTTGCTGATACCTGGGCATGGGTTGAGGGAGAGAGAGGTGAGACAAATATGGCTCCAGTGGCTGTGGCCTGGGATACTGAGAAGGGGTAAGACTGGGAGCAGAGCAGTTCTGATGGTGATGCAGGTGGAACTGAGGAGCACAATTTGGAGTGGTGCCAATCTAAGAAGATTTTACACTTTCCATATAGGAATATTACACTAGCAGTAAGACTGAGGAGTCTAGAGTTCAGGGAAGAGGCCCAGGCTGGGGATTTAAATTTGAGAGTCATCAGTTGGAGATGACATTTAAAACCAAGGAATTCCACAAGCCCACCTAAGGAGGGAGTACAAAGAGTACCCATGCCTGAGCACCACAAGTTATAAAGGTCTAGGAAGTGTGGAATCTAGCAAAAGAGAGGGGTGATAAAAGGCCACATTGAGGAAGGCTTGCGATCACCTTCCTTGACTATGAAGTGCTACCACGTAAGTGCTGCACTTACACTGTAGCTACCTCCCACGAGCCAGGCGCTTCACTTGCATGCCCTAATCCTCACAAAAAACTGGCGCTGCCTAGCTGCCCTCCCCCACCCCACCCTGGCACCCATGCCACAGTGGGGGAACCCAGGCTTAGAGACGTTAAGTGATGTGACTTTAACCAAAGTTGCACACTGGGAAATATAAGAAATTGGGTTTAAAATCCAGTCTGGCTGGCTGGGTAAAATTTGAAGAATGAAGTGGGGAGTGGCTAGGGGCTGAGTACCTGGTACTGTGACATGAATGCCTCGGGCATTGCGCTAGGCATGGAAGCATAAAGGGGCTCACTTAATCCTCATCACATGCTGGTGAAGTCAAAATGATGAGCTCTGTTTTTTGAGTTGAGGAAACAGAGAGGCAGAAAGCTTAAGTAATTTGCCTCTGGTCTCACATCACAGCAAGTGGCACCAGGATGGGAAGGCAGGCCGCTGTGCCTACCAACTCCACTGGTTCTTTATTATTCCTTCTTCATGCTAAAGTAAACAGACAAAAAGGTCTGAATATGCTATTTCATGGGTCCTGCTAAGAAATAAGAAATGCAAGGTGGTCCATCTAAAATATCTGAAAGCAGCCCACAGTCCAGTGCTTCTCCCTGCCCTTTGCTCACCCAATTCCTCCAGAAACAGGTCTGCACTGAACTGGGACCCTGCACAGACGCAAGTAAGGCAGAAATGCCTCATTTGCAAGGACCCTTGAATAGCTGATTTGGTGATTGGCATATACACTCCCAAAAGCATTATGATTTGATGTCAACTGAATTATCTGGCACTTCTGACCCTAATTAGACATTGAAGGCACCTGGATGCCATTGAAGGGATGGGCTGCCTTCTGTCATGACACAAGACCTAGAGGGTCTGGTTTGGATGGGAAGCAAAGGAAAGTGACTTTGTGAGTTTTATTTATGGGCCCTGCTACTATGTTCCAGGTACTAAGAGACTTAAGAGTGTGTGACTGTGTGTGTGTGTGTGTGTGTGTGTGTGTGTACACACTAGAGTAGCAGTGAGAATAAAGGATCGCATTCTCCATTTTGTAGATGAGGAAACTAAAATCAAGAAACTCAAGGGAAGTACGTTTCTCAGGCACATATGACTAGTACGGGGCAGAGTGGGGCCAGTTCAGTGCAGATAAGAACTAGTAAACCCTGGGGCGCCTGGGTAGCTCAGTGGGTTAAAGCCTCTGCCTTTGGCTCAGGTCATGATCCCAGGGTCCTGGGATTGAGGCCCACATTGGGATCTCTGCTCAGCAGGGAGCCTGCTTCCCCCCTCTCTCTCTGCCTGCCTCTCTGCCTACTTGTGATCTCTGTCTGTCAAATAAATAAATAAAGTCTTAAAAAAAAAAGAACTAGTAAACCTTTACAGTAGTGCCTCTCAAACTTGAATATACACAGGAAGCACCTGGGAATTCTGCTCAAATACAGATTCTGCTGCCACTGGGTCTGGGGAGCAGCCTAGTTTTCCGCATTTCCCAATCAGCTTCCAGATGCTGCGAATCTGCAGATCATAATTTGAGTAGCAAGGCCTTGGGGATCACAGGGCACCATTCATTCATTCGTTCGTTCATTTATTCATCGAAATACCACCTGTGATATTTAGCTAATATGACATTGAACATGACTCACTTTCTTTTAGTTAAAGTCCTATCAGTGCAGAGGCGCCTTGGTGGCTCAGTGGGTTAAAGCCTCTGCCTTCGGCTCAGGTCATGGTCCCAGGGTCCTGGGATCAAGACCTGAGTCGGGCTCTCTGCTCTGCTGGGAGCCTGCTTCCCCCTCTCTCTCTGCTTGTCTCTCTGCCTACTTAGGATCTCTGTCTGTCAAACAAATAAAAAATAAATAAAATCTTTAAAGTCCTATCAGTGCAATAAATAGAAAAGCAGCATCATTAAAGATAAACACAATAACAAGAGAAATATCTCACTTGACAGATACCATTGCTTAAAGTTTCTGAGCTTAACATCTACTGTCTCTCTATTTAAAAAATACATATACATGTAAGGAAACAGGGTGGGGGTTAACCCACAGGATAGAAAGGAATCAGACACACAAGCACCAAAGTGGGCCTTAAAAAGAAAATTTAAAGGGAGTAAAGGGATTTTTACATCTAAAATTCCCTGCACTTCTGCTCCTTCCCCTGAGCACTCCTATCTTTCCAAGGAAATCCTGATCTTACCCATGACTTTCCGGAAGGGCTGTCATTGCTGTAGGGCACACAATCAGGAACTGG
Organism: Mellivora capensis; assembly: GCA_004024625.1. Taxonomy (NCBI): domain Eukaryota; kingdom Metazoa; phylum Chordata; class Mammalia; order Carnivora; family Mustelidae; genus Mellivora; species Mellivora capensis. The sequence goes on along the minus strand of PISX010002926.1, from coordinate 85,542 downwards.
CAGGACCAAACTGTGATAAGGCTCTTTCAACCCCATGCACTTACTTCAACCTGCCACATGCTTTAGCCATACCTTTCCCCATTCTCCCCCATTTAATTTTTTTCATGAAGCTTTACTAGGCATTCAGCAAATCAAAACAATTGAATCACACTCCTTATTTAGTTGCCAAATGGTGGAGGAGGCAACACTCAACACTCTTCATCCCCAAAAAGATACCTCCTTACCCATTAAGAATTTCTAACTGTCCAGGTGAAGACTGGATTTAGCCCTTTCCAATTTGTTTATTTACCCTGTCATCTTAGAGGTTTTATTCCCTTTCTGTGCTAGGCCCTAACTGATGGTCTCTTCCGGAAGTGCTGCCTTGCTTGCACTCTTAGGTTCCTTCACACACTTGACATTTTTCTTTTCCTGTAAATATTCCTCATCAAGATTCCTCAGCCAGAGGCTGCAAACAACCACATTCTCTGGATGGAAGACAGTATGAGCAAGTAGGGAATGATCAGTAAGGAATTCAGTGTGAGGCAACTCAACTCTTCCAGAAGAAGAGGGTGTGTACATGTGTGTGTGTGTGAGAGAGAGAAAGAGACAGAGATAGAGACTGACCAATCTCAGGGGTCACCAGTCTTTCTGATCCTTCCCCTGACTCCACATTGCGACTGACATCTGGGTTTGTATAAGCCATTGGGAATTCCTGAGTATGTCATCGTCCCTTATATCCCATTCTCATAGTATCTGTTGTTTGTTGAGTACTTACTAAATACCAACACTTAAGTCATGTTATCTGTAAAATTCATCCAGCAAGAATCCAGGAAGGTATTACCCCACCATTCAGATAAGGAAATGGAGGGTCCTAAAAAGTGACATGTGAAGGTTGGACAGTGAAAACTCTATAGATCCTAGAAGACCATGCACACATTGTAGATGAATCATTCCTTTTCTTACTTCACAATCCAACTCACATTTATTCAGTAAAAATTGCATACAAATCTTAGGCTATTAAGATTTTATATCCTGGGTACAAGACAAACCAGGCATATACTTGCCCTCAAGAAGTGCATAGTCTAGTCAGAGACCTAGGAAATCTATGGGACTTCATGTAATGAAATGTACAGCACCATCCTGCTGTATAACAGAAGTAAAACCTTGACTCTGGTTTCTGACTTGCTTGGTCCTACTAGTTGTGAGACTTTCAGCAGGTTTGAGTAAGATTCTTAACTCTCAGATCCAAGTAATAAAGACAATAAAGTATTCATTTTGTGAGGTTATTGTGGATATTACTTGGGTAGACATAATGTGACATTTTATATATATATATATATATATATATATATATATATATATATATATTTTTTTTTTTTTTTTTTAAGTAAGTTCTGGAGTCAAATAGAACTATATTTGAATCATGAACCCACCAGTAAATTTGACTCTAAGACCCTGGGCAAATTTCATCATTCTTCTAGAGCCTCATATGACACATCAGGTAATTCTTATTTGCCAGGTGGTTGAAAAATTACAGCAACCAGCATAGCACCTGGCATTTAACAGATCCTAACTCAGGTTAGTACACTTCTTCCCTAGTCTCAGACCTATTTTCCTTCTTTTTCTTTGTAGGAACCCAAGAGAAGTGAGTTCTCAGTGATGCAGTAGTAGGCTTATGGGGGAGGTAACAGAGGAGGACCTTGAGGACTTCTTGTGTAGACTTGAGATGAGTGGGGATAAGCAGGGGGCACAGAAGAGAATGATTTAAATGAAGAGTTAGAGGTGGTGAATTACAAGGAATCCCTGAAGAAATGGAATCATTGTCAAAATGGGGCTGTAGAGAGTCAAAGAATAGTGAGCCCCATTGCTTTCTTGAGAAGACCACTATTGTTGGTGAAGGTAGAGGAAATATTGACATATGGGTACCTTAAGAAGCTCCAGAGGTGGGACACTTGGGTGGCTCAGTCAGTTGGGTATCTGACTCTTGATTTCAGCTCAGATCAAGTTTCAGGGTCGTGAGATTGAGCCTGACATCCGGTTCCATCAAGATGAATTCTAACTTAACCTGGCATGCAAATTTTTTATGTCCTGGTTCCCAACTGTGAGACACCAAAAATGAGTAAGCTCCCGCTTCGCAGGATAAGACATACATAAAAGGTATTTCCATGCCAGGAAAGAACCCCAGGAAGATAACTGGGCTTCAAACACCCAGAATATAATGACATATTGAGAGCAAGGACCTTGGCATCTGTGAGCACTGAGTTCTAAACCTGGCTCTGACAATTTTGGTCTTTGTGACCTGGCATACATCACTGAAATTCAAGCCAATCTCCCCATATGAATAATTCTTCCTATGTAACAACAAAACAGCATTTACCTATGGGGTGGTTATGAGGACTAAATGGAATAATGCATAAAAGGTACTTGGCATAATGCTGACAGTAAAGAAAGGGCTAAATAAATGGTAACAACTTGTATTTTTAATAAAGCAAGTTGCTCATTTTACCAAATCAAAGGAACAAGAAGCCTCTTCCTTCCTTTTTTTTTTTTTTTTAGATTTTATTTATTTGACAGAAAGAGAGACAGCAAGAGAGGGAACACAAGCAGAGGGAGTTGGGAAGGGACAAGCAGGCTTCCCGCTGAGCAGAGAGTCTGATGCAGGGCTCAATCCCAGCACCCTGGGATCATGATCTGACCTGAAGGGAGACAGTTAATGACTGAACCACCCAGGTGCCCCAAGAAGGATCTTCCCTTTAAGACTATTTACAATGGCCTCAGCAGTAATAAGGGGGTGCATTTCACTGGTCCCTGGGTAGCCTCAACCCAGTGGTTCTGGCCTTAAGAAGGCCTTGAAGAGGGGTGCCTGAGTGGCTCAGTTGCTTAAGCATCTGCCTTCAGCTCAGGTCATGATCTCAGGGTCCTGGTAGAGTCTGGTGTCAGGCTCCCTGCTCGGTGGGGAGCCTGCTTCTTCCTTTCCCCTGCTCATGCTTACTCTTGCTCTCTGTCAAATAAATAAATAAAATCTTAAAAGAAATACTGAAGAAAGTGTGCTTAGAGATTTAGGGATAATATGGAGTTTAGAAAGTATCTGACCTAGTCTATGTCTCCATCCATCCATTTGACAGATTGAGAAGTTGAGGGTCTAAAACAGAAAAGTCATAGCCCCTGCTAAAGACAGAGGCCAAGCAAGTTGGTGGCGGAGTAAAACACAGAACTCAGGTCTTCCAATCTCCAAACTATACTTTTCTTGTAACTAGTCAAAGTTGCTGGAAACAGAATGTCATAATCTCACACCTGACCTCATTTTTCCTCCTGCATTTTTAAAATAAAATAAAATAAAATAAAATAAAATAAAATAAAATGTCCTCTGTCTTAAGGCTTCATTTGATTTCATTTCCAGTAGATGCAAAGCATAAATAAACACAGTGAGTTAAAAATAAACCTCCTGGTGTGGCTCTAACATCTTTTATTTAGCTGTTTTTCTCCCCCATCCTATGGATGGAGTAATGCCAACCCTGATTCTGCAGGAACAGATACTTACTGCAATTGAAGACATTATATGTGATGAGCTCTCTTATCTGCATTCTCTATCACCATGTCAGTAAAGGCATTATTAGCAGGGAGACCTCTATCTACCTGTATATCACATCTATCTATATGTTTAGATATATATAGAGAGAGGTGGGGAAGAGAGAGAGAGATAACAAAAGTGAGTTTCAAGCTTGGTATGACTTTTTTCATTCACACACTTATTTATCCAATCGGCCAAAAGGACTCACTATTTACTCTGTGCCAAGTTCAATGCTGAGCACTGGAGAGAAAGGAATAAATGGAACTTGACCTCTGTCTTTATGAAACTCATAGTCTACTATGAAGACAGATAGTTCCTAAACTGTGTGATGAGATCTATGGAAGGGAAAGCCTGGACCTTGGAGGCACTGATGAAGATCACCCACCTGGCTCAGAGGGAGGCGGGTCCTATGGGAGGTAGCTTGTAAAGGTCATGTGTTCATTGCTCTCTTTGGCAACTTGATTACTAAAAGTGAAACTATGTAGAGTGAGCTGATTAGGATGTTAAAAGAAATTTCTAGAGACAGACTATTCAGACTAAGGTAGAGAGCTTATTAAGCCTGGGCTCTAGTCCTGGCTCTACCATTCCTTAAGTAAGTAGCCTGAGACAAGTTAATTTCCTTCTCTACAGCAAACTTTCTAATTTGAAAGTTTAAGAGTTTTCCTAGGGACGCCTGGGTGGCTCAGTTGGTTAAGCGGCTGCCTTCGGCTCAGGTCATGATCCCAGCGTCCTGGGATCAAGTCCCACATTGGGCTCCTTGCTCAGCAGGGAGCCTGCTTCTCCCTCTGCCTCTGCCTGCCACTCTGTCTGCCTGTGCTCTCTCTCTCTCCCTCTCTCTCTGACAAATAAATAAATTAAAAAAAATTTTTTAAAAAGTTTTCCTATATTGTTTGTAAGCCCCTTTCATCTCTGCAATTTTGTGGCTTGCTAGAAGGTGTTCAGTTTGAGGTCAGAATCATGTTTTATTTATGATGTTTTTTCATGTCAATTATTCCCAGGGCCTAGCACAGGTCTTGGCACTTGTAACAATCTATGAGTATTTGTTGAGTATAATAAACTTTTAAAGTGGATCCCTTTAGTTGAGTCAATGGGTAAAATGGATGAGACTTCTTAAAATGATGTCCTTGGGGTAGAATTTAAAAGCATGTCTTAACACTTGAAAAGATGCTCAACATTACTCATCATCAGGAAAATACAAATCAAAAACTACAATGAGCTATCACCTCATATCTGTCAGAATGACTATAATCAGCAACACAAGAAAGAACAGGTGTTGGCATGGTTGTGGAGAAAGGGGAATCCAACTGCATTGTTGGTAGGAATGCTAACTGGTATAGCCACTCTGGAAAATAATATGGAGTTTCCTCAAAATGTTAAATATACACCTAACCTACAATCCAGCAATTGCACTACTAGGTATTTACCCAAAGAATTAAAAAATACGAATTCAAAGGGATACATACATCCCAGTATTTATAGCTGCATTATCTACAATAGCCAAATTATGGAAACATCCCAAGTGTCCATCAATAGATGAAAGGATAAAGAAGATGTGGTATACACCGTCTCTCTCTCTCTCTCTCTCTCTCTCTCTCACACACACACACACACAGAGCAAAGTATTGCTCACCATTCACTGAAAAGAATGATATCTTGCCATTTGCAATGGCATGGATGGAGTTAGAGAGTATAAAGCTGAGTGAAATAAGTCCCTCAGAGAAAGACCAATGCCCTATGATTTCACTCATATGTGGAATTTAAGAAACAAAACAAATGAAAATAGGGAAAGAAAAAGAGAAAGGCAAACCAAGAAAAAGATTCTTAACTATAGAGAACAAACTGATGGTTACAGGAGTGGGAGGGGTGTGTGTGTGTGTGAAATAGGTGATGGGGGTTAAAAAGTGCACTTGTGTTGAACACCAGGTGATGTATGGAATCATCAAATCACTATATTATACACCTAAACTAATAATATACTCTATGTTAACCAACTGGAATCTAAATACAAACTTTTTTTTTTTTTTTAAAGGAAGCATGTTTTTAGAGGCACCTGGGTGGCTCATTCAGTTAAGTGTCTGACTCTTGATTTCAGCTTGGGTCGTGATCTCAGGGTAGAGAGATGAAGTCCTGCATCATGTTCCATGCTCAGCAGGGAGTCTGCTTGAGATGCTCTCTCTCCCTCTGCCCTTCCCCCTGTGATCACACTCTCACTCTAAAATAAATAAATCTTAAAAAAAATAATAAAAAGCATGTCTTTAGCAGTTGACCTGTGACTTTTGGAAACCTATGAAAAATCATGTTCTAAATAAAGGTAAATACAGCAAATTCTCATTGAAAATGAGAATGGCAGTGTTTGCAGCAGTTGGGGAGCCAACGCAAATGGAAGTAGAATTAACCTAGACCCAATGTCTACACTAGGGGTTCTGGAGCAATAATCATTTGTCTTCACTTGAAGACTGCAGGGGCACATTCTTTCAGGACAGTAGTGAGTTCGATGAAGAGAAAGGTACTCAGTGAACATTTTATACAGGAGAATAAAAATAACAAAGTCACAGAAGAATTGAAGGTTTTCATTCCTGCAAGATAAGCACTAAAAGGGTAAGAAGAAAAGGGCCAAAGTCATCCAGGAGTGAGTCTGGAGGAGATTCAGAGCAGATCTGGCCAGAGAGTCATCGAGCTGAAGGCCACGGTGTCCTTTGGAGGCTGTCCTTACGTGCTTCCTGCCCCGGGGGTGACAAGGGTATAGATGTCGGCCTCCTATCACCAAAATTACCTCTCTTCGTGGATGAAAGGTCCTTGTTTTTAAAAAATTCCTTCTTTGTGAGCAGTAAGATGGCGACATTGACATAATTAGGGAGATAAGAATTACTGTCATCATCATCATCATCATTTTGCAAGTTATTTACCGAAGAGTGAGAGTGCAGAATGGGCAACATCAGGGAGGTATGAGAATGTACTGCGTACATATGCTCAACCGTCCCCAGCAGAATGGCTTACAAAGTTGTTGTTTTGTTTTGTTTTTTTACAACCTCTACAGCTCTGCATACTCTTCTATAAATGGGTAAAGTAGGGATAAGTTGTTCTGAGTATTAAACAAGATTATCCCGGTAAAGTATCTGGCAATGGAAAGTGCCTGATTAAGGACAACTTATATTGCCGTCAAGCCAGATTCTCAGTGGGGGATTCTGTCTGCCCAAGGCCGAGAAGAACAGGAAAATGGGGGAACACAAGAAACTGCCTGGGAGCAGGCCTGAGTTACTGTGTGGCAGGGAGGATGGTGACATTGAATAATGTCATTGAATTGACATTGAATAATGTCATTGAATTGACATTGAATAATGGAACCTAGGCAGGGATTTGTTGGACAGTCTGGCTTCCCAGGGCTTAAGCAGTCAGAGATGCCAACTTTTTTTTTTTTAATGTTTTATTTATTTATTTGAGAGAGAGAGAACGAGAGTGAGCAGGAGGAGAGGCAGAGGGAAGAGAGAATCTCTAGTAGAGTCTGAGCTCGATCCCACGACCCTGAGATCATGACCTGAGCCATCCAGAGTCAGCTCCTCAACCAAAGGAACCACCCAGGAGCCCTGAGACACCAACTTCTACAGTCATGAAAGCATCTGGGGTTGGTCTTCAAGGGACGACAGTTACTACTTCAGAACCTTGACTGTAGATTATGGGTCTAGAGCTCTAGGCTAATATTGCTGCTGCTGCTTCCTACCAGCACCACAAGTACTGCAAAGAGTTCTACTGATGGAGCACTGACCGTGTGCCAATTACTGTGATATATCCTTCGTAGGCTGTATTTTGCTTCATCCTCACAATAACACCTATGAGGGTGGATAGTATTATAATTGCTGTATTGCAAATGAGAAAACTGAAATTCAGAATATTTAATCTACCAAGGTCAATGGTAAATGCAGTAAGTGGCAGAATCAGGACTCAAATGAGGTCTGCATGGCTTTGATCCTATTTATAACCAGTAGGCTGGTCTCCATGGCAGCATAACTTGGAATTTCTCAGATGAGTTAGGATCAGCTGGGACAGGGTGAGGCTGGCTATTACTGGACCATCACTGTCTGTACCATAAGGTATGATACTATTTCCTATAAAATCAAAGACATTACGTTTCACAACCCCAGAGGGCAACAGGCATCTCATAGCTATCAGAGAGATGCCTATTCTCTTCAATCATTTTGGGGGGACATACTTAGAAGGGTACCATCTTTAATTTGCACCAATTAACCATACTGGCCAACAAAGGAACTAAGTGTACACTATTTACATTTTCCTTGTGTTGGGAATTTGTACTTAAGACAACCCATGAATACATGTTCTACCAAGGAAGTCTTATGGCAGGAAACCATACTATACCATGATTCCTTCCTTACCCTGACCACAACCAGTTGGCCCCTGCTCACCGGCTGACCCAGTGAGGGCTACAGTCTGGAAGCCTGTAGTAAAAATCAGCGGCAACCTGCACTGGCCAGTGACTGGATAACTCGTGCATGTTTCCTCTCTTTATGAATTTGGACCCTGAGACAGAGAGGGAGGCAGTGAGGAGGTGAGAGAACAAGATACAGAGAGATGGATTCTATTACCCATGGTGGCAGAATGCATTAGTTCAGGGACATAAATGGGCCAAGTCACTATACTGGTAGTCATAGATGCCTTTTCTGTGCCAGGAGAATGGATTAGCTCAGGTCTTGGAAGGAAGTATCTCCCTCTTTGCACTGAATATTTTGGGATTCATGCCTTTAGAGTTCTGTTTTCCTACCTGGCTTGTTCTTCACAATTTTCACTCTAACCCTTGAAATTAAGAGTTCAAAGGCATCCTGGTGCCTCATACATAATCGGGCCCAGCCCTTGAGAGCTAGAGCAAGCCACATGGTGTTTGAGGCAGATGTCTAAACGAATAATCAGTTATTAGCCTGATTTTGTCCTCTCCACTTAGATCTCTACTGAAGACCCAGAGAGGTAGAGAATTGACTTTCCAGGACTCCAGGACAAATGAGGTGTCATATCATCATTATTTTACTAATGAAGCAACGGAGGCACAGAGAATTTAGTTCCCTTGTCAAAGTCACATTCGAATCAAGTCTGTCCACCTCCTGATCCGTTTGCTCCTTCTGCAGCAGCATACAGCCTCCCTCTCCAAGCTGGCATGTACTTGCTGATCTTAGACTCTCACAAAAGGCACTAAGAAATAAATCTGTGCCTCCTTGTTCCTTGAACCAGAGACTCCATTCCCACTAGGAGTATCCCTCTCTTAGTGTCCCGAATGGGTCAACTTTCCTTCCTGCCTTAGACCTCCCTGCCACAGTCAAAGTGTCTGATCTCCTTTAACAGGATGGGGAACCACAGGAGGAACCTGACATGTCCTAACTGGGCTCCCATCTTCTTATAAAGAGAAGGCCAAAATAGGTCAGCCCGTACCCAACGATTTACTAACTGTCGTCATGAAATAGCAGGATTGATGTGGTAACTAATGCCATAGATTCTTTTTGGTTTATAATCACTTTCACCCATATCATCTCAGAGATCAATTCACCCAGACCTTCCATAAATATCTATTTTGAGTCAGGTCCCATATCATTCGCTAAGAATACAGTTATAATGAGACTGTGAAAAAATTTATTCTCTTCACAGCAGGCAAACGGTTTTCCTAGAGAGAGACCCACTATGTTGGGTTTTGCTTTGATTCGTTTACTATGGCAGGAGGGGCCTGGGGAGATTGGATATCTCCTGTTCCCAAGGTTTTGGGGAAGTTGATGAAGCTCCTCTGTGTGAAGCAACACCAGGACTGATTCGCTGAGGGAAGAGGGGAAGGCATACAGGAGAAGCTTGGGAAAGCACGAGTCAGTGAGAGCGACGCACTGCAGGCTAAACTGAGGCCTCACCCCATGTCTCTGCAAATCTGAAATGAAATTGCTAAATTCACACAATGGCTGGAGTACATACATTTTACATGTAGAAACATGCGTAGGAGGGTGATGAATCCCAAAGCAGGGAGAGTGCCAACAGTGCCAGAGTTAGGGGAAGGGAGACATGCCCAGATTTGGTTCAAAGTAAAAGGAAAGCCTAGACCAGGCCTGCAGGCACCTCATGAGCCAGGAGACCTGACAGATGTCTAGGCATTCTGATAATATGGTGATGAATCCCTACAAGAGAGGTGCATATACCACACATAGCCCCTCAGAAAGGCCATTTAATGCTGCCCGGTGAACACACAGGAGGTGGCATTCAAGGTGCGCTGAGGATGACTGCAAAGTCTCTGGGTGGATGGGGGGAGGGCATTCTAGGGGGACAAATCACCATGTGTCAAATCATCGAGGCCTAAGAGTGCCAAGAGTCTGGGAGGATTCCTTATGCCCAGAGAGTAGGGCACAGGGCAGGGCAGGGGGAGAGAGTGGCTGCAGAGGTGAATGGGGGCCAGATCTCAGGAAGGGGGCTTACAGCTGGGTGAGGAGTTTTACAGGTGACAATTTTGGAACTTCTAGGCACAAGGACTTCTCTTGCTCAGAATGAGACGAAGCTGATAATTTGTGTCAAAGAAATTCGAAGTCCAGCTGAAGGAGTACAGCTTTGAGATGAAGTGGAACAAACTACCTGCTGGCGGGGCGGGGGATGGAAACAGAAGTCCACTGCTGCCTTCCTCTGGACACCCTCCAGGCACTCACAGCTGGGGCAGGGGCCTGGCGGACATCAGTGCTGATGGCTATCAAAACCTGCTGCATGGCCCAATGCATATGCATTACGTATTGGTGCAAGAAAGGTTGGATTGTCAATATTCCATTTGACAACTAGGTTGTTATGGAACGGATGTTGTTTCCAGGTATGAACTGTCTTCCCGGGCCAGAGAGACAACCTAGTGTGTTCTCTCCTCTCAGGCAGCAGGGAGCACGAAGTCCCCTCTGCCTTGCTCTCCAGCATCTGTTCTGAGAATCAAACTTTTATCTGAACATATATTATGGACCACACTTGGTGAAAAAGACTTTTCTATCAATTAATTCATGTATTTCTCTCAACAACCCTCAATGGTTATTGGTAATTCCTTGTCACTATTATCTCCACACTGGTAAGTGCAGAATCTGAGGTGCCAAGAGTTTACATAATTCGGTTAAATAATTGGGTAAGAGAACCAGAGTTTGAACTCAGAAAAATCCAATGCTTCATGATCCTTAATAAGTACTAATGCTATTGGGAGGCACAGTAGTTCTGGGTCTAGAAAAGGAGATAAAAGCACAGGCTCTTCCCCTGAAGAAGTTCACGGACCACTGTCCCCTTGTAATTCTAGGAGGCAGGTAATATTACTGTTCCCATTTTACGTATAAGGAAACCGAGGCACCCAAAGGTTAAGTCACTGGCCCAAGTCATACAGCTAGAAAGTAGGAGGCAAGGACCCAGATGGCAGTCATTTGTCTCCAAGTCTGTGGACAGCATTGTGCTGTGCTCTGACCTTGAGTTGGGGCCATCATGTTACTTCCTTCTACTCTACTACAGTGGTTCTCAGCCAGGGGAGATTTTTGCCACTTAAGGATATCCGGCAACATTTGGAGACATTTGTGACTTTCACAACTAGGGAGGGGAGTGTTACTGGCACTTAGTGAGGGAGCTCAGGGGTGCTGCTAACACACTGCCATGCAAGTCCACAGGGCTGCTTCGGAGGAACCCTGCTCCAGACGATTACTGGTAAAGCTCCTCTGAGTCAGGCTTGCTAAATGATGAGCTCCCGGTGCCTAGCACAGAGCTGGGCATGCCATGAGAGATACAAACGTCTGTGGAATAAGTGAAGGTGTGAGTCAATGAATAAGCAGTTTAGGTTGACTGTATCATATAATTCTGGTTATTATTCATTCATGCATGGATTACTGTTTTTTCATCTGCGAAAGTGAACCAGGCATCACTGTCCCCAGGCTCACAGTCCAGCGAGGAGATGGCAGAGAAACATGCACTAAGCGCCAAGGCAGAAAGAAGAAGGACATGAAACAGGGCATCCAATGGACAAAGGAAACAGCTCTCAGGCTGCTATGAGGTGTCCCTTTGCAAATAAGGCAGTGGTTTGAGAGCTATAGGGTACACTTAGATTTTCACTTTGAATTTTTCAGATGTGTGAACTCAATTAACATTTGGAATAGGTTTAAAGATTTAGTGATAATACGTATCTCCCTCCCCACTTCCCTGCTGCTCTAGTCCAAGACTGGTTTCCCTAGATCCTCCTTATCATGGCTATCTAAGATTGGAACTGGAGTAAACAGACAAAAAAGTACCCACTTGCAGACTAATTAATTAAAGGCCTAGATAAATTACAATGTTATTTATTGCTCAATTATAGTAATTATTTCATCCATGTTTTTAGCACAATTATCTCCCCTCTCTCTGCATGGTTGCTGATTCCTCCTTTAACTACTCTCCACTTGTGTGTTGGTGTTTTTCTTTGCCTCTGAATACCCTTTGGGGGAAATGGAGAGGATATTAAAATCACAAATAAATGTACACTGACCCACAGAACATGAGGCTGAAGGGCTTCAGTGGCTAATTTCATTTTACATGTGAGTAAACTGAGTTCTGAGAGACAAAAGGGTTTGCCCAAGGGACAGATAAGGTTGTCAAATGACCGAGGCTGGGGTCTTGGGCTTGAGCTTACATTGAGAGCCCATGGCAAGTGATATTATGAAGTATGCATTTTATTTTTGCATATAATATGTGTCTAGAAAATAAATACTGATGGAAGAACACCAAGAAACCTATGTCTTCATTCACTATAGAAGAACTTAAAGCTCTGAATCTCTGACGGTTATTTTTCTGTCCCATTCTGGCTGGCTCCCTTCGAGATCCATGGAACACTGACATAAGAGAATCACAGAGGAGTAGAGCTTTCCTTCTCCTCTCCTATTCAGAATCAACTGTCATGTCTACATTTAGAGAAACGACAGGTGGCATGTAGCAGATCCCTCCAGATTTCTTTCCCTAAAGAGGCAGAATGGCACAACAAAAGTAAACAGGGTGGCGAGGTTTTGTCTAGGGTCTTATCTGGGCTCCTTCTGCACCTGACCTTGCGCATGTTCTAAATTCTCTGTGCCTCGATTTCGGCACTTGGAGAGAGAGAGAGAGAGGGAGAAAGGAAGGAAGGAAGGAAGGAAGGAAGGAAGGAAGGAAGGAAGGAAAAAGGAAAGGCAGGCAAGCAGCCATGCAGAGAGCCGTCTTGTATGGTTGCTGGGACTGAATGTGGGTAGTCCTGGCACAGCGCAGGCCACAGCACCCTCACACACGAGGGCCCCATGCACAGTAGCTAGAAAAGTCTCTCAGTGACCTTATGAGAATGTGGCATACGTGACATTCTTTGTTTCTAGAGGAAAACAGTGAATGTGATTTCCAAAAATTCCAGCTGAGAAAACAGGGTAACAACTGTTTATTCAAAGAATGTGAGGCCAATATTGAAAAGCTACAGTGAATTGGGACCTCTAAGTCTTACCATAAGTAAAATCATCATCATGATGTAATTACTTCTGCTGGTGTGGTGCTCATCTTTGCAATAACTCAATTAATCCTCAATCCTCTCAACGAGTCTTCTGAAGTAGTCCTCTGAAGCAGTGTCCTCTTTTTTACAAATGCAGAAACTGAAATTCCTGGAGCCGAGGTGTACAGCTCAGGGTCACAGCGTGGGGTAAGAGGGTGGCCAAATTCAGTTCTTGTGGCAAGTCTCGGGTGTAGTGCCAAGAAGACACTCCAGTCCTCCCCAATTCAGTGCATCCACACCATAAGCTCGCTTTTTAAGAAAGGTAGCTCCACAGATAAGGGATACTTCTTTACCTCCCAACAACAAATAAGATTCTTCTTCTGCCTCTCAGAAAGTGAACCCACAGAATCACATCTGTAGGGTAGGGCAAGAAATTGGAAGTGGGCTTTGAGGGACAGAAGCGGGCTGGTGTCCCACTCCCCACCCCTCAGTGCAATGACAGCTCTGCTCTGCCCTGGTGAGAAGTGTCTCTTTGTAAAAACACAGGAGGATTTAAAAATTTCATTTAGAATGGAAACGAGGGAGGAAATAACACTTTACCTTTCCTTTTATTGTGAGTTAGACCTCTTTGATTGCTCTATTTATATTTTGTATGAATGGATAAATGAGTGGGGACACACACACTCACACATACACACTGTTCTAGGGACTGAGCCCTATATGACCAACATTAAAATTTTGTAAATTATGTTAATATAAGAGAAGAAGCAGGAAATAATTACCCATCAACCCAACCACCTATGACCTAGATCAGGTTTATGTTATGATAAAAAACAGAAGGGAGCTAGTGCTTACTGTCTGTAAGTAGCTTCAATATCTGCGCTATCTCACTTAATCCCTATAGCAGGATTGGAAGGTAGATCACAGCTTCATTCTCTTAGGAGTGAAAATTGAGGGGCAAGGAGATATGTCAAGTTCTTAAGGTGACACCGTTAATCAAGGGCAAGGCTGGGATTTGTAATCTAATTCCAACACTCATAATGCTAGCCATGCTACTCCATTGTCCCCCTAAGGATAGCACTGAAGCCAGACAAAACTGGATTCAAATTCCCACCCCCTCCTATCAGATGTGTGAACTTAGGCAAATTATTTCATTTGTCTTAGCCTTGGCTACTTTCTCTGTGAATTAAGGACAGAACGTGTTGCCTCAAAATAATTCTGTAATAGATGTGGGGCTCTTTTTCTAAGGTTGGCAAAGTACTCAATGTAAGGGACAGTGTTCGGAAAGGGAGTAAGTATGGTTTTGTGGTTAATAACTTTGTAGTGGGAGCAAGGGAACCTATCTGGGCCAGGCAAGTGAGCAGACAGGGCAGATGGAACGGCATGGAAGCAATGTGCCCCAACCTGTCCCCATTGAATCAGACCCTCCTTGGTGCAAGCAAAGAAAGAGAAAGCTCCTGGAAATGTGAAACATGAGGCAGCAAATTAGGACAGCCTGAAACACAGGCACCGCAGTGTGGCATGTGGATCAAAGTGAACGCATCTGCAAATAAACACATGGGGAAAAGTGCACTCATCATCCCAGCCGTTCTGATTACAGTGCTGTGTGTACAGTGACTGCTCTTAATTACCATGTGCTGTTCTTTTCATACTCTGGAAATGGACTGAATGGACCACAAAGTGTATTTCAAAAGATAGGCAATCTTTGCTGAGAAAAGAGACTTCCTTTATCTTTGTACAAAGAGGCCTGCATTTCACAAACGGGATAAGAGCGGAATGATTGTCGTAGGGTGGAATTCTGATTAGAAAATGAACATGAATTGTTTGTGTTGAGCATGTACAGAAGGACGGGAGAGTCAGTGAGAAGGAATATCCAACTTGGTTGGTTCTTCTGTTTCCCTGAAGAATACTGAAGGGGCATCCCGCACTCAAAACTCTATACTTGTGGAAGGCAACAGCTCTTTGTCTACATTTCTTTTTGAAGGGAGAGCAAGGGGGGGCAAGTATCTGATATTCTGTGAAATGTCTGCAGTATGATGGGCAGCCTCTCCCTGAGGGTGTCCTATGTCCAGTGAGACATTCTAAGAGAAGAGGGTTTTATGATCACAAAGAACTGGAAAAGAAATATATTGTTCCACTTAAAGACTCATAATGCACTGCTACCTTTAGACCTCCCAAAGGTCTACAACAACCTCCCAAAGGTCTACTACAACAAAGGTTACAGCAACAACAAAACTATTTTTTCCCAATGCTCTGCCTTCTAGATATATATATATATATATATATATATATATATATATTTGATTCAAACATATTTTTGGCGGGGAGGGAAGCACCTCACACACTTCAGACAAATGTTGCTGTATAGGAGACATATCAGAGTCCCAAGAATCAGGAACCCTGAAGTTTAATTTTTTTTAAGATTTTGTTTATTTATTTATTTGACAGAGAGAGAGAGATCACAAGCAGGCAGAGAGGCAGACAGAGAGAGGAGGAAGCAGGCTCCCCGCCGAGCAGAGAGCCCGATGTGGGGCTCGATCCCAGGACCCTGAGATCATGACCTGAGCTGAAGGCAGAGGCTTAACCCACTGAGCCACCCAGGCACCCCTGAAGTTTAATTTTTAAGCTGTTGTGTGACACCAGACTAAGCAATTTTTGGTGTCAGTTTACTTATCCAGTAAATGGAAAAAATAATCCTTTTGGTTCAATTTATCAGAGAGGATTGTGGTGTGTATAAAATGTTACCAATGAACACATCATTGTTTTCAAAAGTTAGAAATAATATATTACTGCAACATGTTATACTTCTTTGTAATTATATCATCATAAGGAAGACTTAAGCAACAAAAGCAAAAATAAAGAAGTGGGACCATGTCAAAATAAAAAACTTCTGCACAGCAAAGGAAACAAATGAAATGAAAAGAAAAGGCAACTTACTGAATGGGAGAAAATATTTGCAAATCTGTTAAGAGGTTAAAATCCAAAATGTATAAAGAACCCATATAACTCAATCACAAGGGAAAGAAAAAAAATCTGATCAAAAGATAGGGGATCTAAATAGACATTTTTACAAAGAACACATACAGATGGCCAACAGGTACATGGAAAGGTGCTCAATCATCACGAAAATGCAAATGAAAACCATAATGAGATAGCAGCTCACACCTGTCAGAATGGCAATCACCAAAAAGATAAATAACAAGTGTTGGCAAGGAGAAAAGGGAATGCTTATTTATGCACTGTTGGTGGGAATGTCAATTGGTGAAGCCACTATAGAAAAGAATATAGAGGTTCCTCAAAAAATTCACAACAGAACAACCATATGATCCAGCAATTCCACATCTGGGTATTTATAGGAAAATGATAACACTAAAAGATTTATGTACTCTCATATTCATTGCAGACTACTTATAAGAGCCAAGATATGGAAGAAACCTAAATGTCCACTGATGGATGAATGGATACAGAAAATGTGGTGTGTGTACAATGGAGTATTATTCAACTATTAAAAAAATAATGAAATTTTGCCATTTGTGACAACATGGATGGACCCTAAGGACTTTGAGCTACGGGAAGTAAGTCAGATAGAGGAAGACAAAGACTATATGATCTCACTTAAACATAGACTCTAAAACAAAAAACAAAACAAAAACATAACTCACTCATGGGTACAAAAAACAGATTGTTTTTTATTAAAGGCGGAATCTGGGGTGAGACAGGCAAAATGGGTGAAGGATATCAGAAGGTCCTTACTTCCAGTTAAAAAATAAGTCATGGGATACAATGTACAGCATGGTAACTATAAATAAAGCTATGTTACATATTTGAATATTGCTAAGAGTATTTCTTAAAAGTTCTCCTCACAAAAAAAAAATATTCTGCAACTATGTGTGGTGACAGATATTAACTAGACTTATTGTGGTGATCATTTCTCAATACACACAAATATCGAACCATTATGCTTTACACCTGAAACTAATTTAATGTTGCATGTTAATTATACCTCAATAATAATAATTAAAAATAAAGCTTTTATTTTACTCACATGTGAGAAGATTATTTTTTTCAAGATTTTATTTATTTCCTTAACTGAGAGAGAGAAGACAGAGATAGAGAGCTGTGGAGGAGAAGCAGAGGGAGAAGCAGACTCCACCTTGAGGGCGGAGCCCGACTTGGGGCTCAATCTCGTGACCCTGAGGTCACGACCGAAGCTGAAATCAAGAGTATCAAGAGTCCGATGCTCAATCGACTGAGCCACCCAGGTGCCTAGAAGGTGATTCTTTTATTATCACAACAGAGGCTAAGTGATCCAGGCCAATATCACAATGTTACTATACTAATCCCTTAGAGTTCTATTGTCTTCATCTATAAAATGCAGGTTATTAATTCATTACAAGGTTACTATAAAATAACATGCAAAAAAGCCAAGTTTTAACTGTAGTATATTCACAAGAAAATAATTGATTCATTTCACCTCTTAGTGATATCCTAGGATTTAGTATTCAGTGTTGCCTATAATGAGTTTATCTAAAATTATACCCTGAGATTTTAGTAATATAATAATAATAATAATAAATATTCTTATGTTGTCTTTTCTAGGTGATATGCTTTTCAGGTTGGCATGATTTTTGTCTGCTCAGGGCACTCAAATAACTTGACCAAGGTATAGTTAGGTAAAGGGAACAGCTGAACTAGAATCCAGACTTACTACACTCCAACATAAGATCTTAACCTACTAGACCACTCTACCTGGCTATAGTTGGGGAAAAAGAAAGAAAAGAAAAGAAAAGAAAAGAAAAGAGAAGAGAAGAGAAGAGAAGAGAAGAGAAGAGAAGAGGAGAGAAGAGGAGAGAAGAAAAGGAAAAGAAAAGAAAAAGAAAAAGAAAAGAAAAGAAAAGAAAAAGAAAAGAAAGTTTATTTCCTAATGTAAACACCGCTTACATTCTCTTTTGTTTAGTAGGATGAGGCCTTGACCAGAATGTTGGAGTTGCCCAGGAAGCAGGAAGCTGTACCAAGTACCTGTTCTCCTTTATGAATATTTATGATTCAGGGAGAAGTGACTCCGTTGGCAGTTCTAAACCCTCGTCATAAATCCTCATGCAGAGGCTGTTCTGGCCACAGACAGTAGCAGATTGGATCAGAGGAGGAAAAACTGAGCTTGGGAAAGGTTCTTTGAAGCTGCATAATCAGATTATGATAATTTCATCAAAACCCATTTCAAAAAGCTAACATTTATCATTAGTTTGTGTACCTCCTAATTATTTCATGAGAGTTATTCCATGCAGGAATGTTAAAAAATTCTAGCTTGAGAGAGCCTTTTAATGCAGTGTGTACACAGTTAGATATATGGCATATGGGTCACATTTGCATTTGGGGCTTGAGACAGTTTTCAGAAAATGTCAAAGGAAGTGACATATTTTCAAAGATTGATATTGGTAATGAACATTAATTTCCCTCAGCCATTTTCTAAAATCTTTTGCCTCCAAATGGTAAGCAAGTACTTGCCAAGACTAAACCAAACAAAAACAAATAAAACAAAAAACAATACCAAAACAAACAAACAAACTTGAAACCCACAAAGTTCAAAATACTTTTCTTAGGAGGATTCCCTATACCAGGATCCCTAAAGACTGAATCATCAAGTAGGGAAGACATTTGTCTGCCTCTGCATTCCCCATGGTCCAAATTCCCTTCCTGTCCTCTATGCGGTGGGGGCCCCACCTCTCACCTGAGGTCTCAAGCCACAACACTGAGAGTTCTTTTGGACCCCACTCCTCCTTAACCCCCAAAGCCAGTCCATTACTGAGTCCTATCATAACTGCTTTTCAAATCCATCTACTAATCTCCTTCTTACTCCCACCACATCAATTGAAGTTGCCCTCCTGTTTTCTCTGAGCCAGTAGGATGCTCCTCACACTTTTAAATCGTTAAAAAAAAAAGATCAAAAGTAATATTTCATATGTGAAAATATGAAATTCAGACTTACTGCCTATAAATAAAATGTTACTGGAACACAGCCACATTCATTCATTTGTGTACTGACTGTGGTTGATTTTATGCTGCGGCAGCAGACTTGATAGCTGGAAAGAGAATGTGTGGCCTGCTAAATCTAAACATTTACTGTGTGGCCCTTTGCAGATACAATTTGACACTCCCTTCCCAGAACCCTTGCTGAAGCCTCATCACGGGAGTTAACTCCCTCTAGGCATAGATCTTCCAAGATACACGCTCCCACCACACTCACAGTGATCCACCTTCCCTTCAGCTCTGACACTGTGGATCCCCTGGTTAAGACCCTTCGGTAACTCCCAGTCCCTAGGGCAAACAGACTAATATTAAAGGCACATTATATTCTCTTGTCTCCTGGCTCCTATGTCTCACCTAATGTATTCACCATCTCCCTTTGATACTCCATGTTCTCCAAATGTGCTATTTCTTATTTCCCCTTCTGCTTGAATGGCTCCCCTCCTGCTACTCCTTTCCAAATTCACCTCATGCCTACTTAGAGGAGTGATGTCATGTGAGACCTCCATCAGGAAGTCTTCCCTGATTCTCCATCTTGTCTGAGCGCTCCAAGCACAGTACTTCCTTTCCTCCCTTTTCCCTTCATCTCTCTTCTTTCTCTTACAGAAGCACATACCCTAGTATGTTGTAACTATGGATATGTGGTCAGGTCCTTGAGGACTGATGCTTTATATTCTCCCACCCCAAGCCCTAAAATGAAGATCTGGATTATTAGGCATACTTGGTGAACATTCATTAAATAAGTGATGTTTTACTTCCGTGGTGAACTTCTGGTCATGTTTCAAGACTTCATTCAACGGTTTTAGCAGCATATGGACCTTCTCTGATCATTCTGTTTGGCCCATCCCATGAACAGTCACAAGCACCTCTAAAAGTGGACTGGAAGGAATATGGGATGGTCTGTAAGGTAAGTGATACATTTTGCCAATAAAATAGTTTGCACATAGAGACAATTTCTCAGATTTTCAGTAAATACTGCATCTTTCTCTAAATTTTAATTATACCAGTTTCTTCCTCTAAACCACTTCTATTAAGCTAATTAGATAAAAGTTGAGTGCCAAATATAAAATCGATTTCTAATTTGATACTCTTAATCAGCCAACAAAATTTAGTTTTTCTCAAGCTTAGCATCTGAGAAATTTTAAAATAAAGTTTCAGAGCTCAGGTAATCGTCTAAAATGAAATCTAGGATGATCCATTCTCATGCTCAAGTTCTGTAAAGCCCCCCCCCCCCGCCTTGTTTACTTTCTGTCTTGCCTTTCTACCCAGACTCATTTTTGACAAGTTAAATGTTTCCTTTCAGCTCTTGTACCCTGTACAAGAGATTCTGACCCAAACCTCAAGTTGCAGCGATAATCACAGTAAATCAATTGGATGGCTATTTTACAAGCCGGGGGGACAGAGAAATCACCGGTTCAGGGGAGAGTGGCAGCTACAGCCCAGCTCTACTAGAGTTTAGCCCCAGGCCATTTTCTCAGTTCGCTGTTTGAGTGTCTAATTGATCCAGTCCAGGCAGAAATGGTTTATTTGCTTTCTGGTCTTCAAGCCAGAAAAGTCCATGAAATCCAAATCTCAGCTCCTGGGGACCTATCACTCCTCTAATTATCCAGAATAGTGAAAAGCTGAAGTGTTTGGGGGCTCCCTTGAACAAGAACGTGTGTGTCACCCTTAACGCGTGGGAATCTGTCCTAACTATCCAAAAGAAAAATGAAGCTCCATGCAAAAAGGTGTTCAACATTGGGACGCCTCGGTGGCTCAGTCGGTTAAGTGTCTGCCTTTGGCTCAGGTCATGATCCCAGGGTCCTGGGATCCAGTACCACAAAGGGCTCCCTGCTCAGCAGAGGGTCTGCTTCTCATTCTGCCTGCCACCCCCCACTTGTGCTAGCTCTGTTAAATAAATAAATAAATAAATAAATAAATAAATAAATAAATAAATCTTAGAAGGGAAAAAAAGATGTTCAACGTAGCTTTATATATACTAACAAAACACTGGAAGCCACCTAAATTGCTCCTTAAACAAACTGTGATAGATCTATAATTTTAATATTCTGCAGCCACCATTCTTTATACTAACCAGGTTTCTACATGAAAAAATGGGTAAGATGTAAGAAGAGCTGGTGTCTAATGTAAATAACTATGCATTGCACATGTGAAAATACTTTGCCAGACTGACATGCTTTTTTGTTAGGATGGCTGGTTTTTGGATGCATTTTTTTTTGTTTTATTGTCTAAACTTTCTGTGATATTGTTCTATTATGAATACAATTTTAAAAGTTATTGCTAATATTAAGTGTTTAAATTTACTTGGACTAGAGAATGGAAGGAAACAATAAAGGGTAGAGATTAAAAAACACCACCACCACCACCACAATATTTCGGAAGGAAAACTCAAAGGACTATACCAAAATTATATGGAGATTAAGTTATGGGAAATAAAAACCAAACACATTCATACAGAACCCCAAGGCTGGAAAGGACTTAAAGATCACCTAATCCTACACCCCCTTCCGTTTTCTATTTGGAAATCTTGTCGAGTTCTGTGTTCGGTGACTAAATATAATGCCATCACAGTGACAGAAGTCAGAAAAACGGTGACCTTGGCGGAGACTAATGATGGGTAAAGGTACAGAGGATGGGTAGAGGGGTGGCTTCTGGTTGTCATCAAGGATGTCATCAAGGATGCTGCCTCCATAAATTTACTGAGCTATAAATGTACAATTTGTATATTTTTCTGCATATATATAATATTTCAGAGAAATTTATTTAAAGTTTAGTGTACCATAACATGTAACTCTTTCAGAGAAAAGAGTGATTAAGAATTGGATTTGCAGGGCACCTGGGTTGCTCAATCAGTTAATTGCTGCCTTAGGCTCAGGTCATGATCTCAGGGTCCTGGGATCCAGCCCTACATTGGTTCCCTGCTTGGAGGAGAGTCTGCTTCTCCCTCTGCCCCCCTCACCTCCACCTCCGGCTCGAGCATGCTCTTTCTTTCTCTGTCTCAAATAAATAAATTAATTAAATATTTTTTTAAAAAAAGAACTGGGTAAGCAAATAGGATGTTCAAAACATGCTAAGAGAATCCACAGAAGTGTTTTCATATATATATGAAGTCACATTTACTATTTAACTTAAGTTACATATACTATTTAATTTTTTGTATTATATATGTGATATATGATGATTTATATGACTATATAAGTAATCTTAAATTAGTAATATCACTAGTTCTACCTTAAATGTCTCTAATAGGAAAACTAGAAAATTATAATTCTTGGTAAGGTGCATCCTGGTCTACTGTCTCACTGTGGGATTATGGGAAATCTGGTAAAGGACATGCTTTTTATCCTCTTGTGAAGCCTAAGACATATCTGATCAAAATGAAAAGAAACTGTCAGAGAAAAGAAATCAAAGGAGTTCTGAGGTCAAAGTGGGTTGAAGTCACAAAGCTATTCACACACCAAAATTTCCAAGTTTAGGAATTAGTAAACACACATGGAACTATGAAAAAGAAAACCAGGGGAGCACCTGGGAGGCTCAGTCGGTTAAGCATCTGACTCTTTGATTTAGGCTCAGGTCATGATCTCAGGGTTGTGAGATCGAGCCCCTCCTTGGGCTCCGCACTGGGCACGAAGTCTGCTTGAGATTCTCTCTCCCTCCCTCCCCTTTCCCCCATCCCCAACTCACACATGTGCTTGCTCCCTCTCTAAAGAAAAAAGAGAAAAAGAAAAAGAAAACTGGTATAAAATTTAGCAGTCAGAAGAAAGGTACCTAAAGCTTTGCATTTTTTTCATTTTTATTCATTTGCTATTCATATATAAAGTTGTTTAATAATGGAAAATATTTCTTTATAGATGTTTCAGTAAATTGTAATACATCAATGCTCAATTTGAGGATAAGAATTTTAAAGTTTATCTTGGAGAACTACACCTAATTTTTTTTTAACCATGGGACCAATATATAACCATATTTTGCAATAATTGCTAAAATAACATCAATGAAATCAGTAGCTTCTGAAAGGCCAGGGTTATGAGCACAAGTCTATAAACTAAGCTTTAATCACAAGGATGCATGCTATCTATAGATATAATACAAACAAGCATATATGCAAAGTTTTATAGGTAAATGTATTTTTTCCATTACATCATTCAAAAAACATCTATGAAATGCTGCCATGAGCCAGATGTTCTACAAGGCATTCATCTTCAGAGGTGAAAAGAGAGGGTCTGTATCTTGAAGGAACTCAGTTTTCTAGAAAGCCAAAAAGGGAAATTTTTCCATTCTAACTCACTGGAGATATAACTCACTGGAGATATAACTCCAGTGAGTTACATCTCAATGACATAACATTTCGTACAAAAACTTGAAAGATGAGTAAGAGTGTGTTGTGTGGACAAGAAGGGCAATGGAACTCTCACATACTAGGTGTCTGAGAATGTGAGCAGAGGAAATGATACAGGCAAAGACACAGATGCCTAAGAGAATGTGGATAATTTGGGGAAGGACTCATGGTCTAATTTTAAAAATACATGAAGTACAAGTTGGAAGATGGGGGAATGGCAGAAGGAAAGGAGAGAGCAATGCATCAGACTGCCAACAGCCTTAGTGATCTGAAAAGAAGTTTAGAAATGAAACCTTTTTGTACAAGGTGAGGACACATTTAGATGTATTTGTCATAAATATTCTGCTAGCTCTGATGTAGATATGTTAGAGAATGTGAAACCAAAAAGTACAAAAACAATGGACCAGAGGGAGAGGCCTGGAAAGTGGATATAAAGAAGAGAGTATGGATAAGACATGTTAGTATTCAGACAAGGGAGTCTGGGCAAATGTAAACATCTAGGACTGCTTCTAGGTTTCTGGCTCACAGTATAGATTAAGTAATATAGGAGAACGGCAACTTTGGTGGGAGAGGGAAATGACAAATTCAGTCTGAGGAAGGAGTTGAATTTAAGGTTCACATAAAGCATGCAGTCTGAAACATCAAGTGAACAATTGGAAACACTAGCCTTGGTGTATGTGAACTTGCCTAGGAGGGCACTGTAGAAGGAAAGGAGGGTAGAGAATGGAGCCCTTAAGGATATCAGTATCTGAAAAGTCAGAGAACCAGGAGCCTGCAAAGGAAAAGGAGTGTTAAGAAGAAAGCTGGTGTCATGAATTTAAGACCAGAGAGAGTGCCAGGAAGGATGACATTGTAAAGAATGTCACATACCTTGGGGCTGTCACATAAGAGGAGGACTGTCAAAGCACTCATTAGTTTTAGCAATAAGAGAATATTCTGGATTTCTATAGTTAATGGATTCTAACCATTCACAGCCTGGAAGGGCTACAGTCTAGATCGATACCGTCCATCTGGGAGTGGTATTGTGATACCTGCTTACACATTTATCTCTAGGGGAATATAAGCCCCATGAAGGCATGGTCTGTACCAATCATCTTTTCCCCAGAACCTGGAACTAGGTATGTGCTCAATAAATGCTTATTTACCTGAACTCAATGGAACGCCACCTACGTCCTGTGTATTAGCAGGTAACATCTGAACCCACTGATAGCCATGCAGTCCTGCAACGGTGAGCAACACAAAATAACAGCAGTTACTCTGCCTTTCTATTTTGCATGGTTGCATTCTTCAAAAGGAGGAAACATGCCTTTGGGGAGATTACAAAATATAGATCATTTTTCCCCTTCAATTCAAAGACTTACTCTGTATTGAGCAAATGTTTATTTAGGCAGTTGCTGAGGGGAAAGAAAGATTACCATGAGTACAGTAGAACTCATTTAAACTAATATCTGTAAAAGGGGCTGATCTGCTCTGTGAACAGATGTTTCATGAGCTGAATGAAATCAGTGTGATGACAGAATCATAATGAAGCTCTGGATGCAGGAATAAACCTGTTAAAAGAATACTATGTCCTCTTAAAAGAACTGTGTGTGCTGGGAAGATCTTGTCTGCATCTAGAACACAAGGCCCACTCAACTTGTGCCAGAATGCACTCACCAACACCAAGGATAGAGAGCTGTGAATTTGGAGGCAACACAAGGGAGGCAAGAAAAAGTTTTAAGAGCAGATGAACTTTGTCAGCTACTGTTGATTAACGGCAAAGCACGTGCCAGGTTTCCCGCAAGACGGATGACAGACACCGCCATCTAGAATCCACAGGATTCTTGCACTTTATGTATTCTTATTTTACAGATGAGAAAGCTGAGGTTCAGGGAGGTTCAACTGCCCTGGGTTATAGCGCTAGTAGGAAGTGAACCTAGATAGGGAGCCAGCTCTATCCGGCTACTAAGTCAGACTGCGTGCAAGATAACTGGCTTCATCTCCCTCAAGCGAGAAGGGATTTACTGAGCACATAAACATAGCGCCAGGTAGGAAGATGATGGGATGGGATGGGGAACCCTCTGTCTTTCAGGACCCAACATATAACTCACCCAGGAGCCCAATGTAAAGCTTCAGCCCTCTGAAGAATACTTAAGTGTCAGGAATGGTCTAGAAGTGTCTCAGCACATGAGACAAGCCTTGACCATTATGATACGTTACTCACAGATCTATTGGTTTCTTGGCAGTGTAAACATTGCCAATTTCTTCTTGTAGTCATAAATAAAAACAAAGTCCAATTTCGTGAAGAGATTTACTATTACCAGAGCCAATAAATCCATGTCCCTACACCATTTTGACCATTTTCACCCATGCATGAGCAACCATTGAGAGTGGCTAATGGCATAGGATATTTACATGTTAAATGGAAATAACTCATGCACTTTTCTGGAGCTATTACCACAGGCTACATAGGTACTTTGTAAGCACCCAAATGGATGTCATTTGCAGTCATTTAACAGTCATGCAGTCATTTAACTAGCACAACAACTTGACGAAGTAATTACTATTGTTATTCCCATTCTATAGATGAGGAAAGATTCTCAGTGAATTGAGTCAAATTTCTTCTCCTAAAGAAGTTACAGTATGGGATGAGGAAAATTCTATACAGATCAAAAACCAGCAGGATGCCTACCATACCTGAAGCCCAGCCAGCCTTTTTTCTTTTCTCCTCATTTTTTTTTTTTTTAAACCCAAGGCACAGTCTAATTCAGGCTTCCAGACAAACCCAAAATCTAGCCTCCTGGCACTATGCAATGACATGATGTTCTAGTTTGCTGACTGTGTTTCCTCTTTGTCTTTCCCCTGCCAAGTGCGGGAATTCTTAGAGCAGAGTGCTTGCCTTTCTTACTCTCTCATTTAATCCCCTTCTTAGAAAGAAACCGAAGCACAGAGCAGTTCATTAACTTGCCTGAGGTTGCTGATCTACTTCAGAGTCAGGATTTGAACCTATGGACAATTCTTTCCATCAGTCTGCATGGTGTGTGCGGTAAAGGCCATGAGGTGGGTTGGGATAGGTTGTGGATAATGATGAGCCCCTGGTAAATGGTTTGACACATCTCCTGGAAATGACGGAAACCCCATTTGGTTCTAAAGCAGGAACTGGTCAGCTCTTTCTCTTAATAAAGCAGTTTTGGCTACAATATGGCAAGTGTGCTAGA
The DNA here is from genome assembly GCA_004024625.1 of Mellivora capensis. NCBI lineage: Eukaryota > Metazoa > Chordata > Mammalia > Carnivora > Mustelidae > Mellivora > Mellivora capensis. The sequence goes on along the minus strand of PISX010002926.1, from coordinate 58,975 downwards.
GGCAGAAGTATCAGAAGTCACAAGTCTGCAGTAGCTGCTTCCATGAGTGAAGATGCAGATCAGACCGGGGGAAGCAGCCAGAAAAAAGCCACAGAGCAAAAGACATTGAATAGCTGCACATCAGCTGCAATGAGATTAGCAAATGAAGACATGATGCCAATGCAGTCAGAATTCGAAATACAGCATGTAAAACACCAACACGGTGCCTGGCATTCCCTTTGGCAAGTGCTGCTGCTGCTGTTAAAATGTGCCGTGTGCTCCTCTAGCCCCAAGTCTTTTCTTTCTTCCCTTCACCAGGCTTTGCTTTCATCTTCTCTCAGCCTCACTTTAGACCACCTCTCGGATCACTAAATCACAGTGCCCTCAGAATTAAGAGGTAACTCACAGTCACAGAGCCTGCCCTCCCTCCACAACATCCATTTTGCTGAGAGGGAAACTGAGGCTCCACATGGTGGCACGCTGGAGTTGCCATGTCAGACTCCAAGGCTGCCTTGCTGAGGACCCCAAGCAGGCGGTGTTCTGGATTCCCACCCACCACTCTGGACTGAATGCTACTTCCTCTGGATGCCCGAACCTTGTTGGTTCCCCTATCTTAGTACTTCCTTTGCTCTTTTGTTACCATTTGTGATTCTGTCTCCCTGCTCAGCTGTGACCTCTCCAGGGAAAGGGCACCAAAAATGATTCCCCAACCTCCTGCATTTATCTTTCATACCATGCTGTATACATTTTCTTTACTTTTATTATTTTAAAAATATCTATCTTTTCTGTTATGCTCTCAAGTTTTAGAGAGCAGGGCAAAATATCTAACTTTTCATCATCTAAGGATTAAGGCAATACCTAGCACATGCCGGCAGTTAATAACTATTTGATGTGTTAATGTGTTCATCTCTTGATTTGCTGTGTGAGAACATAGTGACTAGTACATAGTCGGTGCTCAACATATATCTGCTTCATTGATATATGCTAATTATTTATGTAGTTTTATATATTTGGATTTTAACACCAAAGGCTTAAACATAGCCCAAAGTATATTAATCCTAAATGGAGGACACATTTTTCTGAGAAAAAGAAACGCAGTTATTTAAAAATGACCTCGAGACTAATCCTTAATATTTGAGTATGATTTATTTACCATATGAAATATTCTTCTCTTTGAGAAATATGTGATGCAACACAAGTCACATTAGCTCACTTAAATCTATGATGGAAAGGACTTTGCAATTTGAAATAATAAAAATTTACTCTATAGTTTACCAAGGCTCTGATATAATTATTTTCTAATGTATATTCACATAATTTACACATGTCCAAATGTATAGATGTAAAGAAAAAATATATACAAGAAACCTACAGAAATATATATTTTTTAACCAGTGTTGCTATTATTATCATTACTTTATCATCTCCCATCTTATTCCTCCTCCCTTGCATGGGGTGGGGAGATTTAAGATTTAAGGTAGAGATTCAGCATGTCTTTTGATATGTCATACATTATGCCTAGTTTTATTTTTCAGAAAAACAAAAAGGAAAGAACATGCAATTTGGAGTTCGGAAGACACAAGTTTGAAACTCAGCAGAAATTCTATTTTTTTAAATCTATTAATCACATCCACAAATAATAATAACTAACTAGCCAGTTAGGACCTGCAACTGAATTTGGAGGGTTCAGTACAAAGTGAAAATAGGGGTCAGGGGAGGCTCTGTTAGAAAATTACTAAGAATTTGTGATAGTGACAACAGAATATGGCCCTTCTAAGTGTGGGCCCCGTGTGATTGCTCAGGTCACATGTCTATGGAGTGGCTTTGCAGCCACTTCGGAGAATTAAGGGACATTATGTAATGTGCCTCATACAACGTCTGACTCATCGTAAATACTTAACAAATTTTAGTTTCTCTGTGTCAGTTTTCAAGTTGCTCTCACAAAGCCCACCAGGTATAATGCACTGGATTGTTTGTGCCAGAAACAAATTCTCTATACCATGGGAATAGAGGTTTCAAATCTAATCCATGTGACTCCTTTAGGGAAAAAATGGAGAAAGACACAAGCACAAAAGCATTTTGTGCTCCAAGAACTCCAAGGCTCCAAGAACCGGGATGTGTCCCAAACGGCAGGTTGTCCCATGTGGCCCTGTTCCCATGTGAAAGCTCACATTTTGAAACCATGTGCTCTTTGGAATTCCAGATGGCCAAATTAAGGAACCAAACCATCAAACAGAAGGTTCTGGTCTCAACTATGATCATCTTAGGCACTTCAGGGAGGGAATGTGGAACAGCAAGTTTCTTAATGAAAATAGAAGAAAAACCCAGAACTGATATGTCCCAGATGGCCACAGAAATGGGCTTCTCTGGCTTTTGTGGCTCCTTTCCTCACTTCCAAATGTGGCTGTGACATTAAAGGAGATGCTTGGTTTGTGGAAAGCTATTATCACAGAGTACTACAAAACCTTCTCCTTGTGGAATGTATATGACATCTGGAATTAAAGAGGTATTCTCTTTTAATCACTGTTCAATCTTCCACAGGGATAAATGAGTACACTAGTAGCTTCCAGCTGCCCAAACTGATTTAGTTAAATAATGTAATCTATTTGTACACAAATGTGGAATAAATGTCACTGAAGTTCCTTAGCGTGCAGTTATAATGAGTTATCCCTTTCTCGAGGTGATTAGGAATGTTTAGTTTATTTCAAATGCATATCAAGCCTCATGATTGCCAATGAGCCAGAGACAACCTAAATTAGCCTCCCACAGCTGCTGACCTCTGCAGCCACTGAAAAACCATTCCTTTGGGGGATCAAAGCCTTCTCTAATGGTAAGTTTGGAGCTGATTTTTTCCCCCACTCCCTTTAAAGTGTAATGTTCCTATTCAGCCTCCACAGACCCAGGTCTCCTCAGACCTAATCAGGAAATACAATCAGAATTTTCAGATGAACAGGGCCTTAGCGCTAATTTAGGTTAATTTTTTTTTTTAAATGGGGAATCTAAGGTCCAGAGAAGAAGTTAAGTGCTTCGTCAAAGCCCACACAGTGATTTGGTGTTATACTTTAAAACACTGGATTTCTACTAATCAGGTCCTTGCTTTTTATCACACATATCCTTAGCTTTCAACCACGTAGGATGTCAAATTATGGGGCAAGATAGACAATATGTTATGAGGGGAATTTGGCCTCTCTAGGACAGATGTCCATGCGGCACCTAGGTGGCTTGGTCAGTTGAGCATCTCACTCTTGATTTCCACTCTTGATGGTCACAGGTTCATGAGATGGAGCCCCACTTTGGATTCCACACTGGGCATGGAGTCTCTTGAGATCCTCTCTCTCTTTCTCCCTTTGCCCTGCTCATGCGTGCTCTTCCTCTTTCTCTCTCAATGAATGAATGAATGAATGAATGAATGAAAGAAAGAAAACTTAAAAAAAAAAAAAAGGGTAGAGTGTTCAGCTGCCAATTAGCACCAGGCAAAATGTCCTCTGTATGACCTTGAGCAAGTTACTTCACAAGTGGGAGGCTCGGTTTCCCTATAAGAAAAATGAGACTGTGACTTTCTTTCTAGGGATTGTCTATTCTAGCATGGACATTTTGCTAGCATTTACTTCTTTGAGTATTTGCAACTCCTTTAGCTGATGGCTTCATTTCCTGTTCTCAAATACATCTTCCCACAGATCCTTGCTGGTTTGCTAAATTGCCAAATTAAAAAAAAAAAAACATGAAAAAGATGAAAGTAAATGAAGAATGATTTCACATATTGTCTTCTGTAAAGAGATGAAACATTCAAGAAGGAAGACACAGCAGAAACTATCAAGTCAACAAAATGAGATTGTGCTTTTTGTCAATGAATATCCGTCTTCCTGTCTTGGTCAGATAACTGTGGAAGAGGTAGTTCTATCACCTTGTGCAAAACTGATGCCTCTGCGGCTACTCCTGGCTTTCAAGAGAAAAAGTAATCATTGTGTGCTATTTGAATGTCTTCATAAATATAATTTACGGCTTTGATACTGATCAGTCCTGCACGGTCTTAGAAGATCAATAGTGCCATGTTCATTAGTCCTGAATTGAATAGCTCTCACACTTTGGCCAGAAGATGGTAACTGTTTTAATTATTTTTTTGCCAGTTGGCATCAAAAGTGAATTCTATGTCACTGGTAATTTCCTTAGTTATCTAGGGGCTTTTCACTCCCTCATCCAACCATGAAGGTCAGAGAGTTGCTTTCTACAAAGATGACTGTAGCTGCATTCTTGGACTCTTAGGACAAACAATATAACTAGCACCTACTGGGTAATAGCTGTTTTTATTCAAGGCCTATGGTGATGGGGTGGTTGTGCATTTTCCCCATCATGCTGAGATGGGGAGGCATCATGCTGTTTTTGAAAGAAAAGGGAAAGAGACTTGGGTCTAATTCCAAAGGTCTTATTTGTGAACTGGTTCTGAGTCTGGGGACGTTACTCAATGAGAAAGATTGTTATTTTGATGGCCCCAAATAAACCATGTCTCTAGGCATATATGCTTTTGTATAGTCTCCTTGAGCTTGGGAAGCCTCATACACAAGATATTTTAACAAATGATTGCTTTTTTCATAATTTACTTTAATCAATAGAATGTAGGAGAACTGACATTCTGCTGCCCATTGAACAAGATCTTCAGAAGGCTTGACAACTTCCACCTTTGCATTCTGGAAATACAGAACCGCCAAGTAAGTCGTCTGCCTGCCCTGAGACTGCCATGCTGGGCTGCAGTGAGGAAGTCTAAGCAACCATGTCGTCATGTTGCTTCGCAGCTCATTGTTCCATGATCCTCCACATGAAAGAGAATTAGGCTGTGGCTGAAACTCCACTAGGGGTCAGTATGGATTCCAGGCGCGTGGCTAAAGCCACTTTGAACCTTTAACTTAACCAGTGCCCTGTCTGACCACAACAGGAAGTAGGTGAGTGCTGGCTGGACCAACTGAATTGTAGAAAGTAATAAATTATGTCATTTTAAGCCAAAATGTTTCGAGTGAGTGAGTGTGTTGTGTGTGTGTGTGTTTTACATAAAGCACTAAAGAAACAGCCAGCCTCTCGAATTTCGCTCTGAACTCCACTTTTCCCATCATAGAAGATGACATGCTGGGTTAGAGAACCTATAAACCACACCAAATACTTAGATCATTCAAGACTTTGCTCAGTTTTACCTCAATCAATTTTTCTAGCTTCCTCTTCTCTGACTGACCCCAGACACTTCAGTCATTTTTGGCCATTTGGAATCCTCTGGCATTTGGCCACTTGCAATTCTTTCAACATCTGAACTGCTTGCAATACCTCACATACTTTGTGACTTTCACAACTTTGTTCCTCCTTTCTCTTCCTGTTTCTCTTCTGTGACTGCCTTTCCCTGTCGGGTAAAAAATGCCACCTCCTCTGTGCAGTCATTCCCACTCACCCCTGCCCACCAGCCACCTACACCTTGGCCAAGTAACTACCTATGGACTCCTAGAAGTATATATTAAGGCAGACATCCAGATAGCTGGAAACAAACTGCAAATTCCTTCAAGGACTAGTTCAAAAAAACACTTCCTTGATCAGTGATCTTCTTGGTTTAATCTAGTTTTTAAAAAATGTATGTTTAAAAAAAAGTATGTTTATTAGCTTTAAATAATCAAATGATGTGATATACTGCACATATGTACAATCAACCATTTTAAATGTTCAGTACATACCAGGTGTCACACTGAATATTTTAGTTTATTTCTTTGAATCTTTATAATAACCCATATTAGACAATCACTATTAATATGTCCATTTTACAGCTAAGGAAACTGAGTCTCAGAGGTTCTTCACAAATTGCCAGACTGATGAGGACTTGGTCAGGATTTGAACCCAGGTTGCCGAGTTCCAAAAACAAAGCTTTTTCACTGCTGTTCAGCGTCCTTCTCTCTTTATGTCCCCAGATGGACTCAGTGTACCTTGCATAGAGCAAGCAGTTAATAAATATTTGTTGAATAAACAAACGAGTGTGCGAGGGAATGCCTAATTCACTTCAACTACATAAAAAGTATTTCAAATGGCAATGTAGGTAAGGCAAAAATAGCACACACTTCACAAAACCGAAGTAGAGCTGCACAGAGTCCGTCCCTATCACCTCTACTCAGGCACTGTTAACCAGCAGAGGTGCCTCACTGCCACTAGCACACAGCGCCTTGCTTGTTTTTTTCATTTCTGAGAACAGGCTCCTGAGGAACAAAATTCCCATTCAGTGGGCTCCTATCAGTAGTCTCTGATGGGAATAAATGGGTTTACACCATTCTCAATGTGTCATTACACTTCCTTACAGTATATTTACCAAGAGTCTCATTGCAAATATGTGAGTGAAGAAGCACAAGAGAATACATTCACATTGACTGAGGGACTGTGTGCTAGGCACAGGACTATGCTATCTTACTTGTTAGGATCAGATATTCTATAGAAGGATAAAATACCCCCAATATCCAAAGCAGACTCGAGAAAGAAGAACAAAGGTGAAGGCACCACAGTTCCTGATTTCAAACTATACTGCAAAGCTATAGTAATCAAAATAGCATGGTATTGGCATAAAAACAGACACATAGGTCATTGGAATACAGTACAGAGCCCAGAAACAGACTCACACATTTATGGTCAATTAATTTAAAATTAGGGAGCCAAGACTATGCTATGGGGAAACGATCTCTTCAATAAGTGGTGCTGGGAAAACTGACAGCCATGGGCAAAAGAATGAAACTGGAGCACTATCTTACACCACACACAAAAATTGTGTCACGTGGACCAAATAACTAAACACAGGACCTGAAACCATAAAACTCCTAGAAGAAAATGTAGACGGTAAACTCTTTGACATGGGTCTTGGCAACTATTTTTTGGATTTGACACCAAAAGCAAAAATAACCAAGTGAGATTTCATCAAACTAAAAAGCTCTGCACAGCAAAGAAATCAATCAACAAAATGAAAAGGCAATGAACTGAATGGCAGAAAACATTTGCAATTCATATACCTGATAACAGATTAATATCCAAAATACATATTAAGAAAAACTCCTACAACTCAATAGCTAGAAAAAATAAAAAGGAAAAAGAAAAACAAGCAAACAAAGAAACAATCTGATTAAAAAATGAACAGACAACCTGAACAGTTTTCCAAAGAAGACATGCGGAAGGCCAACGGGTACATGAAAACATATGTGACATCACTCATCTTTGGGGAAATGTAAATCAAAACTACAATGAGAGGTCATCTGACACCCATCACAATGGCTAGCATCAAAAAGACAAGAAATAACAACTGTTGGGGAGGATGTGGAGAAAGGGAGTGCTTGTGCTCTGTAGGTGGAAATGTAAATTTGTGTGGCCACTGGGGAAAACAGTGTGGAATTCCTTCAAAAAAAATTTAAAATGGTCCAGCAATTCAACTTCTGGGAATTTATCCAAAAGAAACAAAAACACTAACTCCAAAAGATATCTACATCCCCATGTTCATTGTGTCGTTATTCACAATAGCTAAGACATGGAAGCAAACTAAACATCTATCAGTGAATGAATATGGATAAAGAAAATGTGACACACGCATATACACACATACACACGCGCGCGCGCACACACACACACACACAATGGGATATTACTCAGCCATAAAAAAGGAAAAAGTCTTGCCATTTGTGACAACACAGATGGTACTCTGAAGGAATTAGCCAAGCAAAAATGGTCAAAGAAACATGGTATTATCTCACTAATACATAGAATCCTAAAACAAAACCTTCTTCCCCCAAACCCAAACTTATAGATACAGAGAATAAACTGGTGATCGCCAGAGGCAAGGGGTAGGGAGTGGGCAAAATGAAAGTAGCTGAAAGGTACAAAGTTCCAATTATACAACTGGTCATGGCTCAGTAACATATAGCATGGAGACTACAGTTAATACTGTGTAATTTATTTGAAAGTTGCCAAAAGAGTAGATCTTAGAAGTTCTCACCACAAGAAAAATAATCTATTGATGGTAATGGATGTTAACTAGACTTGTACTGATCATTTTGCAATATATATATATTGATTCAGTATGCTCTACACCAAAAACTGATATAATGTATGTTAACTCTATGTCACTAACAAAAATTATCCATAAAAATATTAAATATAAGACTCAAAATATGTAAGCTATTGCTCCCAGGTCACACAGATGGTAAGCAGAAGAAGGAGAGAGTGATTCAAATGCAGCTCTGTCTGATCCCAAACTGATGCCTCTTTAATTCCATCATACTGCTCCTCATGGACCCTATTCTCGGGGAGTCCACATAGTGAATGTGCATAAAGATTATCAAATATACAAGATGCATGTCAATTATACTTCCATTAAAAATGGACAGATAGGGGGTGCCTGAGTGGCTCAGTGGGTTAAAGCTTCTGCCTTCAGCTCAGGTCATGATTCCAGGGTCCTGGGATCGAGCCCTGCATCAGGCTCTCTGTTCAGTGGGGAGTCTGCTTCCTTCCTCTCTCTCTGCCTCTCTGCCTACTGATGATCTCTGTCAAATAAATAAATAAAATCTTTTAAAAAAATAGGTAAAGGGGTACCTGGGTGGCTCAGTCAGTTAAGCGTCAACTCTTGATTTCAGCTCAGGTCATGATCTCAGGGTTGTGAGATGGAACTCTGTGCTCAGTGGGGATTCTGACTCTCTCTCTCTCTCTCACTCTGCCCCTCTCCCCACTTGCATGTGTGAACTCTTTTTCTAAAAAAAGTAAATAAAATCTTTAAATTTTATTAAAGATAAATACATATGGGGTGATTGGGTGGCTCAGTTGGTTAAGCATCTGACTCTTGATTTCGGCTCCTGTCATGATCTCAGGGTGGTGAGATCAAGCCCTGCATTGGGCTCCACACTCAGTGGGGAGTCTGCTTGAGATTCTCTCTCTCTCTCCCTGTTTCTCTGCCCCTCATCTATAAAACAAAGAAATAAACCATAATAAAATACATAAGACTCTTATAATTAAAGGCTATTTGAGAATTACAGATGTTTATTATTGTAAGGGTTTGGGGAGGAGGAAGTCCCTGTGTGCAAGGGTAGCCTCAGAAAGCTTCCTGGTGGAGGTGAGACTTGATACGGAATCAGAGAGAAATCAGCATGAAGGGGATAGATTGGTGGAAAGGAGGGTACTGAGCATGCAGAGCTCTAATTATTCCTTCCTTCATTTAAAAACTTACTAAAAGACCACTATGTGTAGAACACTAAGTGTTGGGCAAGACTCAGAATGCATACGACTAGGCTGCTCCATGCTGCCATGCACATGCTGCTCCCTTTGCCTACCATATTCTAGGATTGATCACTACTCAAGATCCAGCCTTGGCCTCTTCTCCTCTATGAAGCGATTTATTTATCTCAGGAGTTATGTCTGTGGGCCATTGATCCAGATTTTCTGGATTTGAAACTTGGCTCTACTAGTGAGTAGGTAGGTGAGTCTTGGACAACAAACTTCTCTGTAATCTGGACTCCTTATTTACGGAATGAAGGTACATACCGCACAATATTATAATAAGGATTTAGTTAATATGCATAAAGAAATTAGCACAGTACCCGAAAGCTTTCTGTGTCAACAAATATTACCTGTAATCATGATAGTGATGGTGATGAAGGAGGAAGAGGAAGAAAAGGGGAGAGAAAAAGAAGGAGTTTTCCTGACAACTCCACATCCCCCAACATAGTAGATTACCCTGTTCTTGGATTACCACCATCCAAGGCACAGACAACTTCATGGTATTTAGTCCTACCTCCTCCATCCTCTGATCACAAGTTTCTTCAGGGCAAAAACAATTACACACCCAGGGAATTTCTGCAATTTGGCACCAACTAGGCTGTCAACAAATACTGAATAAAAGAATGCTGAATGAATCCATGGAGTTCCCATCAGTATGCTGTTGCCTATGTTTGCCCAAAAGGAAACAAAGGAAACAAATGGACTCTTTGAGGAGGTTGGAATTTTTTAATATGCAGGAAAATACTTCTGCGAAAGGAAAGTAACACTGTCAGAGAAATAGGAGGAGTGAAGAAAAGGAACTAGTATCTGTTGATTACCTGACATGTTCCAACCACTATGTTAGGAGAGATGTAAATATTAATTTTATTAATACTATACAGAGTTCATTCACTAATGCTTATTATGTGATTGATGATCAGAAAAGATAATGATGATAATTACACTAAAAATACAAGTGATTTATTAAATGTATCACTTGTCTGAATTATGCTAAGCAACTTGCTAGCTGTCTATTTTTATTGTATTTGAGTCTCAATATTGAGAATTTTTTGTGGTAGGTATTATTATATTCACTTTGTAAAAGAGGTACGAAGATCACCAAAGTTAAGTAACGTGACCACAGTCATACAGACAGGAGGGGCCGAGCCAGTTCTAACCAAATCTAAGGTCAGTGGCTAACTCTATGAGGTAGGAGCTGTACTGTTGCTAGCCATCAGGACCTACTGCATTATACACTAAAAACTGAGTCAAATTACATTACCAAAAAGTCAGAATTGACCCACTGTGTTGATGAACTGATTTCCAGTTTTGTCAACCTTAGGGTTATTGAAATTTTGTTTAAAGGAAAAATAAGCGAGAGCTGAGCCCTGAAAGAAATCTGTAAGAATAGGCATTGCTGAAGGGAGAACAAAGGAGTACCTGAATACCGCTGTAAACATGAGAAGGTCATGTGCGAGGCAGCTGTGACAATGAGCCAGGAGACTTCCAACGGCAGGGAGTCATTGACCAAAGGCTCTGGCTGCCACTCTTTCATAGCCTTGCTGGGTTTATGCCAAGGCCACAAACTCCCACAGGCTTCTCTAGGTCAAGGACTGAGCATGGCAGAGACACTAAGGTATACCAGCTCCTGGGGAATGGGGGGGGGGTCTCCTCCTCCTCCAACTGACTTTGGCTTGAGGGCTCCCCAGTGGTTTTGCTGGACTTGACTTACATCACATGGCAGTCTAGGATGCTTTCAGCCAACCCTCTCTCAATCTCTTGTTCACTTGGGAGTCACAGACTCTCCTTGCTATCTGTTAGCTCTCCCAGTCCTCCCTGTTGACCTAATTGTTTTCTTTCAACAGGCATCCCCCCAATAGCATTCTTGTATGTTTAATCTGGTCTTGGGGTCTACTTCTTAGAGGATCAAGATGCATGCAATGAAGAACAGCCATGTCTCAGCAAATTACCTAACAGACAAATTCAGTTCTGATGGTAATCTTTACACAAAATGAGAAATAATGGTAAAGCTTAAAAAAAAATTACTTGTATGAGATTATCAGTTTTCTTAAAATAGTACATACAAAGATTTTAAAATTCATTAGGTAGTTTTTACATATGGGATCTTGTTTATTCCTGACCATACACCTACAGTTTAGCATTATCATCTTTAATTATCATTGTCTAGATGAGGAATTCAAAGCTCCAAAAATTTACACAGCATCCCCCAGGTTACACAATGATTTGGTGCTGAGCTTAGGCTCTGGTCTATGTGGTGTGACTCCCTCAGTGTTCACAGGCTGGCTTTTCAAACACTAAAGCCTGATACATTCAGCATTAGTTGTGGCTCATGTCACTTAATATCTTCTTAGATTTTCTATTTATAGTAAAATACAATGTGATCTAGATTCGGTTAAATGATTTCGGAGAATGGACACATGGATGTGCCCAGTACAGGCCCAGTGTTCAGTAAGTGTTCAGTAGTGGTTAGCTGAATTAAATTGAAAACTGATACACATGGAAGACTTACGACGCTTACCAAGAATCTAATAACCTAAGAGCTATGCAAATTTGAATGGATTTGTTTAGGCTTTCAACTTTAAAATATCATGTTTGTTTTTTAAAAGGAAAAATAGATACACACACCACAAAATGAATAAACATGAGATGCTGGTAAATAGTGGAAGCTGAGAACAGAAGGCTTCATAAACCTACAGACCTAACATTTGTACAGCAGCCTGCAGCTTGCTGGGTACTTTCACACATAGCGCCACATAGAATCTTGGCAACAGCCTGGGGATGGAGGCATGTTCAACCCTTCCAGAGATGGTACAGATGAGGCTCAGAGAAGAAAACAAACATGCAAGCGTTAGAGTAGGAAGTGTTCCTGGCTAACAGTGAAGGATGGACTCATTTAGCACAGGTGAATTTCTTGGCCTAGAGGCCTACATGCAAGCATTTGCCCAAGCAGATTATCCAAGGTAGGCCTTTCAAGGGCATGTTTCTACGCTGTGCATAGGAAAGCAGGATTTGTGGATGCTTGGCTTTGGGAATACTGGTTGACAGCACTGTAGGGAGAAAAATAGGGATAGGGCCATCATGGGTTACTCTCAAAGGGCACTATGGCCAAAGATCAGCAGTAGAGAGAGAGGTGTAGATCAGATGAGGAAGAACGTGCCAAATGCCAGGCCGTGACTCACCAACAAGTAAGTTTTCAAGCACATGTGACACCCCTCCAACTGAGGACTTTAAGACGTGACTGGTTCAGCTTTTACAGTGTGAAGGATTTCCTCTGGACACAGGTCTGGACAAGAGCCATCACAATTTGGAGTTTTACTGTAAACCTGAGTTTCCTTCCCTGTTCTATAAACTACAAAAATTCAATGCCAGGTTCACAACTACCTTAGGTATTTTGGGAAGCAGTTTGGTATAGCAGAAGCGCCCTGGACTACAAGTCAGACAGGCAGCATTCTACTACTAGCACGGCCATTAACTAGTTAATGTAACCTTGAGCAGATTACTGCTACTCTCTGTTCCTAGAAGAGAGGGCTAGACTGGAACTAAAATGCCTTCAGGAGTGTGAAGGTCATGAACGTGTTACATGTGACAAGAAGAAGCCGTGGAGCCTACCCACGAGTAGGGAGCCTACCTACAGGGCTCAAATACAAAATTTTTAAAACTCGGTGTTGGGAGGGGGGAAGTGCATGGTTCAACTTTGGTCTGTGGGCCACCAATATCTAACTTCTAGACGGAATATGTGCTCAAGTTCGATTACTTCACAGATGGAAATGAACAACACTGATTTCCTTGAAAGAAAAACTGGTAATTTTTGCACATTGATTATTGTACAGTGACTACTGTCTTCACAGTAGACAATGTTTTCCCCTATTTTTTAGTCTTGCTCACTTAGATACAACAGGGCAAGTGTGCCACAGGTAGTGAACTCAGGGTAATAGAGATTACTCACAAGTAATAATGAATTAGAGCATAGAATTCTGAGATTTTAAGTAGACTTCTGCTAACAACAGAACCAAAAAGAAAAAAAGAAACAAAGAAACAAAAATCAGGAGCCTAGAGGGCTTAGAGTGAAGCTTCTCCCTATGAACCACAGAAAAGGGGAACTGCAGGTGGTAAAGGAAGACTGGAAGGCAGACTATAGAAACAGATGCTCTGAGACGGATGCGGGGCCAAGCCAGGCACCTGGGTGGCTCAGTCAGTTAGTTAGGCAGCTGCCTTTGACTTAGGTCATGATCTCAGGGTCCTGGGATTGAGCCACATCAGGCTCCCTGCTCGGCAGGGTGCCTGTTTCTCTTGCTCCCTGGTGCTTCCCCAACTTGTGCACTCTCTGTGTCATATAAATAAATGAAACCTTTAAAAAAAAAAAAAAGGAAAAGAAATTCCAGAGAAGCTTCCAGGATGTTCTGGAGTGGGTGCTATCGCAATTGCCTTCCTGGTGTGTGCCCAGGAGACTGGATCAAAGTCCTACGTCCCAGGCTGTATGTGAGGAATAGACTAACACAGGCTGAGGGTGGGGGTTAGTCAGATGGGCTCCGTGACAGACACAGAGTCCTGGGACCTCAGTGTGGTGTGAGGAAAGCTAGTCCCAAATCACTACACATCTAGAGAAGGAGAGCAGGATGAGCAGAGCAAGCTAACATGCTAAAAAGGCCCCTGACTGGGGGAAGAGAGGTATCAGAAAAAGAAGGCTACAAAATTGGAAGACCTAGAAATCACTGGAAGCCATGGCAAAGCTTGGGCAGAAGCAGGAGCTCCCATTACATATGGCCCTCGTGTAGTGCGAGCATCTTCTCGTAGTATCTCCCTTCGCAGATCTCATAGGGCTTTCCGCTGATCTGAAAGAAAACCATACACTAAGTGGATCGACACTGATCAAGCTCTGATAGGTCAGTCACTGGCCTAGGTGTTAATAGTGAAAGGTGAACACATCATGATCCCGTGTGTAACCCAGGGTACAGCCAGAGACACATGGGAAAGGAGAAAGAGGAAGGAGTTCAGCAGGTAAATCAAAGAGGAAAAGACAGAGAGGACAATGAACACCACCGATGGACGAACTCCAGCTGCTCCTGAGAGCTTGCAGTGGGAGGTAGGTGGATGATGGATGGCTTGCAGGTCAAAAGCGGAGAAGACAGGATGAGTGAATGTGGGAGAGGCTTATGACTGAGGGAATCCCTAAGGAACAACAAGTGAAAATGCAAAGAATACAACGAATGTGCTAAACCTGGGAGGGGACTCAACCACCATGATAGGAGGAATAAAGGAAGTGGGGCTCTTTTCCTCTTGGGCTAAATGATCCCGTGAGAGCCACTTAAACCAGAATCAGACTTGGAACATAGTAGTTGTCCAATAAATACTGAATAAGTGAATGCGTTTCTTTCAAAATAAGGACACACATTCTAATAGTTAAAAAAAAAATGTTCAAAGATGGGCTCAGATACCAAGGCAGATATTCAGTACCCCAGACTCTAACTGCTTATGGCTTGGCTGGAATTGGTTCACACAACCTCTTTATTGCCTCTCTGTGTTGAACTCCTTGAGCCTGGGGTTAGGAGATGGCAGGAGGACGAGGATGAGGGGCATGGGAGAGGTTTAGGAAGCTGTGGGGCCCACAGACATCATTGCTTCTGCCACCTGGCCTGGGGCCAGCCTTAGCTAATTATCCACGTGGATGGAGATGATGGAAGTAAGCGGGCCCTCTATACCAGCTGCTCCCAAACAGCCTGCAGGTAGAGCCCAAGTGGCGGTAAACAGTCTGTCAAAACATCGCTCTCGATGGACACCCACCCTCCCGCCAAAGCCAAGGTACTGGCCTGCAATAAATTGAACACACCTGGCTCCAAAAATTCTTCCTGAGCAGAGTGAAAAGCCTGGCAGAATTCCCTGGAGGATCAGCACATATGTCTTGCTTTTTCTTCCATCAACTAAGAAAATGGTTTAGCCAAAAAAAAAAAAAAAAAGAAAAAAAAGGCAAGCCCCACAAATGTCCTTAAGGAATGTCTCATTAATTCTCAGGTCTCCTGAGCACACATCTTCCCGAAGAGCAGCAGGGAATCAAAAGGCAGGCAGGAATGGTTCACGGATAAGAAACAGCAAGTCTAAGAAGACAGATTAAGTGAAGAATTAAAAGTTTATGATAATTGGTGTTTCTAAGGAGGTTGTCCAGCAATTGTCTAAAAAAAAAAAAAAAAAACAAACCATGCACAAAGCTGCAAATCTCTTTTGAGGCAGAACAATGAGATATTATTAATTTGTGTGGCCATTGTAATAGAGTTTAATGAATTTTCTGGTTGAATAATCTTTGGGAACCTTTATTGCCAATTAAATACCAGCTAAATAAGCACAAACAAGTGAAAAATAAGGAGGCTGGAGAGAAAATACTTTACAAGACCTTTAACATCTGGTCCCATTTGTTTCTCCCAGAGACACATCTGTATCTTGGAACAGGAGTCTGGCTGGGCTCCCTCTACCTAGAATGTGTTTGTCCAAGGAATCCTGTCATGTGAAGTCCTGATCTTTGGCTGTTCCCCACGGTCCTGTTTATGAGCCACTTCGTGGGTGATGCATTCCCTGCTTTGCCCCAGTTATTGGCTTTTTACCTACTTCCCTGGCACTCTGTCTTGGCATTTATCATATTGTATAATTATTAGTTGTTGATGTGCTTGCCTCCCCTGTTTGCCTGTGGATTTTTCATGGACAATGATTATTTTTCCTTTTATTTGTGTACCTCCAGTGTCTAGCACAATGCCCAGCACACAGTAGGTTCCTAATAAATATTAGAAGGACTCCCATACTCATTCAGTCTTTCCAATTTCAACTGCTAGGCACTGACTGTCTACTGTTATTGCAGTGCTGAAAGACAAAGGAGCCTGTGGTTTTCCCTTATTCAATATGACCTGCTGCTCTTTCCTGCAAACTCCACCCATCAAACAAGATTCAGCTTAAGCGTAACTTCCAGAATCTCCTCTGCGGTCCTGCCCGTTCTTGTTATTCTTCATCAGTGAACCTCCACAGTTCTCGCGTTATACTCTATGCCATCTGAACTACGTTTGCCACCTCTTTGCTTTTATACCGAGCCATCGGAGAAGGACTGGCAAAAAAAATTTCACACATCTGAGGGTTTTAATAATTAGATTATTAAAAATAACATCTGAGTTTTTCTACCAACTGCTATTTGTATTAGTTTGCCAGGGCTGGTTAACAATTACTACAGGTTGGGTGGCTTCAACAACTACTAACTATCTACTCACAGTTCTAGAAGCCTAAGATCAAGATGTCAGCAGGTTTGATTTCTCCTGAGGCCTCTTTCCTTGCTCATGATGGCCACCTTCTTGCTGGGTACACACATGACCCTTCCTCTGTGTGTGTGTGTGTGTGTGTGTGTGTGTGTGTGTGTGTATGCACACATCTCTGGTGTTTTCTGTATGTCCTGAACTCCCCTTCTTATGAGGTCACAGTCATACTGGATTAGGACCCACTCCAATGACCTCATTTTAATTTAGCTTCTTCTTTAAGGTCACTATCTCCCAACATAGCTAACATTCTGAGGTGCTAGTGGTTACAGCTTCAACATATGAATTTGGGGGGGGGGTCACAATTCAGTCCATAATACTATGAATTTTCAGTTCAATGCTTAGTCCTGGAATTGCAAACTAGATAGAAAGCCCGATCTCCTTGATACTAGGGAATTTACATGTAAACCATAGCCACAGCCACCAGGGCAAAATACAGACTGTTCATGGAAAGCCTGACACCCACCGTGGCCTCACCGTGACTATGAAGAGCCTGGGGAGACACAGGGCTGTGGTAAAGGGAAAGAAGTTAGGATAGGGCCTCTAGTCAACACTATGTCAGAATGTTGCTCAAACAGAGGGGTTGACTTGGGTAGGACTTAGATCATTGCTTATCCCCAAAGAGGTTTGCAACAGTTGATGAAATACTGCTTGTGATGGGACTTGGATTCAGGTAGAGATTAGACTTGTGTCTAGAGAAATCCCTGCATTAGGAGGAGGTAATTATAAAATTCCATGAACATTTCTTTACTTGCTATTTCTTGAGCACAAACAAACCTAAAAAACAAAAACAAAACCACCAGTTCCAGACTTTGGGATACCTATTATTTGCAATTTCCTTTGCTCAGTTAGGACGGGGACTATGAGGGTCAAACTGGGGAGATAGTTGTATCAGACATGGTTCACAGGAGGTAACTGTCTAGTAAAGCAAATAAAGCATCTTTATAAATTACATCAAATGACATAATCCCTGAAAGTCCTTTATGAAGAGCAGAGTGCTACATAAAGGTAAGTTTTTCCTCATAAATCAGTATATCACAGTACTCAATGATGCTAGTAAGGCAAAGACAAAGTGCAATGGGAGATCAGAAGATGACTTCATCCCTATTAGCATCTTGCATAGTGTTGGGCCAGAATAGACACAATAAATTTACGTTGACAGGCACCATTAAGCCCAGGGAATTCTTTTTCTTCCCCCACTCCTGGATTCTAAGGTGAAGATCAAGTTTCCTTCCTTCACGTTTTCCCTTCTCTTCTTTTAGATGATACCACAACTTAATGCCAGCCACACATGAAGTCATAAAATAAGCTGGGTCAAATCCCAGTTCTACCACTTGCCAGCTACACTACAGGAACATTGCTAACCCTGATTCTGGGATTCAATTTCCTAGCTATGAATGGAGCTAATGTTTTCTACCTTATATTCTTTCATGTATAGATAAAATCCAACCGTTGTATGAATAGCAGAGAACATAGATCATGGTACAAAGTATATCATTCACACTGTTTTTCTCTCTTAGTTTTTTAGAGCAATTTGTGAATTGCATGTGTGATATAAAACCCTTGGTGAAATACACATTCATTTTCACCCTCTCTTTCCACCCTTTCCATGAATGTAATTCTGTGCTATTAGGTAAAAGACAGCCATGAGGGGTAACAAACTCAAGGAAAAGTGCAGTATTCTAACCTTCACCTGCCTTGGGTTCATGGAATTTTCTGTGCACATGGTGGCCAGGTGCTGTTGAGCATGTAGTCTACAACTCAACCAACTCTTGCTCTCCAACAAGCCATCTATGTTGCAGAGTACAACATTCAGGGACTGGGGCCACTTGGTTGATACTCCTGCTGTAAAGTACTGGCCTGAGTGTTGGTCCAGAAGAATGGACAGTGAACCAATTTAGCTCAGTAAATTTTTAATTTTAAAACTTTTAGTGTAAAAAATTTAGGTAAAAAATTTTACCTCACTTACTATCATCTTGGACAAGTAGATACACTTCTTCGAGTGTTTCCTCATCTATAATGTGCACATACCAGCAGAACTAACAACAGAATCTGACTGTAAGGATTGAATTGAAAAATATTTTGTTGGGATTATCCTTGCCATTATTAATCACCAGTGGTTTGGACAGTGATAGCATAAAAAGAAAAACTGAGTTTCAAGGGTACCAGCTCAATAAACACCTTTAACATGACAACAACGAACAACAGCAACGATTTTATCCAGAAGCATCGTTTTTTGCTCCCACTTCAAATTTAGTAATTATTTAGAGAAAGATATTGGCTTGAAGTATAATTTGTTGTGCCAACTTAATATTTTGGTAACTTGACACAAAGTTTAAAAAACAGATTGTGTCAGAGGAAACAATTTAAGATTATTGTTAAATTAGCTTATAATAAGTCATTTGGAAATGACAATGATTCTTGTGCCAGACTTTCTTATTCCCTTTATTCATTCATATGTTTGAGAAACATGTACAGAAAAAGCTAGCAAAGAAGACTGAATAGACAGATGTTGTTTAAAAAGTATCTTTTCATTTATTCATTTATTCAGTTAATTATTTAGTTCTTGCTATGGGCCATACATTCTCCAAAGTACTAGTGAAACAGTGGTAAATAAAAGAGTTATAAACCCTGCTTTTTTGCAGCTTATGGTCTATTACATTCTAGGGGGGGATGATAGACAAAAATGCAAACAAATAGTCTAAGGATATTAAAAAATGAAAGAAACAGAGTGTGACAGATAATAATGTGTGTGTGTGGTGGGAAGGATATACTTAAAAAAAAAAAGATCAAGCTTCATTGAGGAAGTAACATTTAAACTAAATTCTAAATGAAGATTACTAAGAAAGTGTCACACTCTTCATTTTCCAGGTAAAACTGAGAAGCCAAATTCTTTTAGATGATAGAACTACATGCAGAGATTTCCAGATAAATTAATTTTTACAGACTCTCTGCACTGTAAACACAGATTCAAATTTAAAGTACATCAATCTCCTGAGCTAATAAAAAAACAAAACATATTTCCAGTAAAATGGCAGGTGAGATTTTTCTGAAATTCCTAGATACTAGATTAATAACAAACATTTTTTTAGTTTATAGCCAAGCTCACTGGCACTTGCACTCTCCCTTACATACGCACACAAGAGAATCTCCAGAGACCACAAATAGAAAGAGGATAAACCATAGCTTTAAATAAATGCTGAGTGGTTGGCTTGGGGGCATTTGCCAAGACTAGCCGGCCCCTAGTGTCTTGAGTTTTAAAGGCTTTAGACCCACAGAGGATGAAGAATTAAAACTAAGGACTTCTACCTATAGCTGAGAACCTCAAAGGCTGTATACCTATATTAAAAGATGCTTATGGGGGGAAAACATGCCAGCAAAGGAAAGTCATAAGAATAGTTGTTTGTTTATTGGCATTAACTCTAAAGGTGGAGGAAATACATCTCTGAAACTTTATAACTCTAGGCCATGCCTCAAGCAGGCTTGGAGTTTGAAACTACATTGTGTGGTTTGTGAAATTTCAAATATAAAATGTACTAAAAGTAATCTTGGGTTGATGAGACCTTAGTGTTCTTGGTAGTAGTATAAACACAAATTCCCCTGAGAGAAATTAAGCCACAAAAATTGAGGAAAATGCAAAGAGCAGAATGAAATACCAGAGACTCCATGTTTTGTGAATTATTATACAGAAGATAAGAATGATTAAAATGATACCAGAAATAAAGTATGAGCCCAAAACTTGAAACTGAAATATGATTATCAAAAGTGATTCAAATTATTTGAAAAGAACTATATAGAACAAATTGTGAAAAAGTTATCACTTAAAAAAAATACACACTCTCTGGGTTCCTGGGTGCCTCAATTGGTTATGCATTCAACTATCAATTTTGCCTCAGCTCATGATCTCAGGATTGTGGGATTAAGCCCCATATCAGGTTCCATGCTTTGCATGGAGTCTGCTTGTCCCTCTCCCTTTGCCCTCCTTCCACCACCATCACATTCTCTCCCTTTCAAATAAATGAAATATAAAAAAAAATATATACACACTATCCCAAATGCCCTCCATATCTAGGTTAAAGAGCAGAGCAGAAATAAAGAATTAGTGAATTTTAAGAGATGTCTGAAGAAAGTATACAGAATACAGCATGAATGAAAACTAAAATGAAAAAGTTAAAAAACATGGACAAGAGAATGAGACAGACTAACTTATTAAATAGGAGACTCAGAAGAGAATAAGGACAATTTCCCAAAGGCAATATGATCTTATTTTACAGGTGACAATGTTCTGAAACTGGTTAAAAATACATACTTAAATTAGAAAACAAAAAGATCCCAAGTGATGAATAAAAACAAATATTCAAATATCTCATGGAGAAAATGTAGGACATTAAAGACTAAAGGATCCTGAAAGTAGTCAGAGAGAGAAAAAAATAAGAGCATAGGAATAATAAGACTAATAGCAGATTTAAGAATAATAATGGAAGCCAGAAGACAAGAGGAGATCTCAGCTTTGAGAAAAAAACAGTTGTCAATCTAGAATTGTTTTATCAACAAAACTATCTTTAAAAGAAAAGAGTTAAATAATTTTTTAAATTAGCAACAACAGAAATTGACTACCAATATATCCTCACTAGAGAAACTAAAGGATAATATAGAATATACCATAAATAAGAGATTAAACCTAGAGGAAATACATGAGATGCAAGACATAATGTTAAGCAAGTCAACTATTATGCTACTGTGCAAAATAAGTAAATGGTAATGGTATAAGAATAAAATGTATAACTTTAATAGTTCAAAAAAAAAAAAAAAAAAGAGGGGCTCCTGGGTGGCTCAGTAGGTTAAGCCTCTGCCTTTGGCTCAGGTCATGATCCCAAAGTCCTGTGATCAAGCCCCACATCGGGCTCTCTGCTCAGCGGGGAGCATGCTTCCCCCTCTCTCTCTGCCTGTCTCTCTGCCTACTTGTGATCTCTGTCTGTCAAGTAAATAAATACAATCTAAAAAAAAAAAAAAAAAAGATAAAACTAGAATATAAAACAACAATATGGGAGGCAGGAAGTCTTTCTGGCACACCCAAAAGTGAATGTTCACATTAAAAGTAATCTAACATTTTGGAGGAAGGTAAAAATACTGAGTACAAGAAACATTTAAAAGAAGAAATAGAGTGTAAAACTGCCAAAGCAGTAAAAGGAATAAAAGATGACATTAAGGAAGAACAAAATAATAAAAAGCATCAAAATAATAAAGTGTTATAAATACATGAAAATATATCAATAATCACAATAAATGGTAATATTAAACCATTAGTCAACTTGATGGTATAAATTCCCCAAAATGAAACTAAGATCCAGGACACTATAAGAGACATGTCTAAAATATCAGGAGAAGTGGTATCAGCCTTATGGTGGCCTTTTGGTTCCCCTTGTTAAGTAGGCATCTACCACTGATCAAACTACTTCTATGGGAATTGTAGGAACCAGCATCATTTGCCATGTGACTTGGGAGGAGACCCACCTGTGCCGTGGGGAACAGGCATAAAGACCAAACTTCCACAAGCTACAGAACTAGCAAGAGGTTGCAAAATGGCCATAGCCCCTCTCAGCCTGTTTGGGGTAAAACAAAACAAAACAGAACAAAAAACAGGAGGGGGCTGACTTGGGCAGACACCCACGGACAAGAGAGTCTATAAAGGGATGCCTGGGTGGCTCAGTTGGTTAAGCCGCTGCCTTCAGCTCAGGTCATGATCTCAGGATCCTGGGATCGAGCCCCGCATCAGGCTGGGCTCTCTGCTCCGTGGGGAGCCTGCTTCCCCCTCTCTCTCCGCCTGCCTCTCTGCCTACTTGTGATCTCTGTCTGTCAAATAAATAAACAAAATCTTAAAAAAAAAAAAAAAAAAAGAGAGAGAGAGTCTATAGAATTCCTGCCTCCTCAAGGAAAGATTCTAGTACTCCATTTAAGCAATTAAAAAAAAAAAAAGTCTGGACATTGAAGAAGATAAAATAACTTTGCCAGTGCCCCCCATCCCCTTCCTAAGGTAGCACAGCACAGGGCTGAACTAGCCAGCAGTGACCTGCCCCAACTGGAAAATGAGACTAGTGAGTGAGTGCTCACTACTCTTACTGAAAAGTAAAGTAAGTAGATGTGCCCTGCTATATCAAAAACAATAATAAGACTAAAATAACTCCCTGTACCCCTGGGGCTAATAATACATTATATGATAATAAAAAAAGAAAAAAAAGACTAAAATAACTCAAAGACTATGGAATTATTACAGAAAAACAAATAGACTAACAGAATAAAATAGACCCCAGAGTCATGGATACTAAAAACTGTGTATATGTCAGAGGTGGCATACCGCTGGATAGAAATGAAGAATGGACACTGGGCTGATCTGCCACACATTTGGAAAACAATGAAATTGGATCTCTACTGCATCTACAATATAAAAGTCACTTTCAGAACAGTTCAAAATACAAATGTGTAAGAAGGAAACTTTCAAAGAAAATACAAATGACTGTATTTTTGACCTCAGGGTTTAAAAGATTACTTAAACTGGGTACAAACTGCATATACCAGAAAGTAAGAGCTGGTAAAATTTGACTACATTTAATACAAATAAATCCACATGGAAAGAGAGCACTGAAAGTCATAAAATAATTATCTAGGATGCAAAAACAATTTAAAAAATACATTGGCAAATAAATGAAATAATTCAATAAAACATGGCAAAAAATATGAACATCAGGTTCTCAGGAGAAACATAAAAAAAAAAAAACCTAAAAAGATCTTAAACTTCACTGGTAAACCTAAAGAGGTAAATTAAAACTACTTTGGGATAGAATTTTACATCTTTAAGATGGGTCAAGATTAAACAGTCTGACAATACCAAGTGTTGGTAAACATAGGATGTAACAAGAACTCATACATAGAAATTAAACTCTGAAACATATACCCTAGACTGAAGAACCCTCACTGGTTTACACAAAGTCACATATAAGAGTGTTCAGTAGTTAAAAGAAAGAAATGAAAAAACAGAACTTAAAAATGCTATAAAAAGGGGCTCCTGGGTGGCTCAGTGGGTTAAAGCCTCTGCCTTCGGCTCAGGTCATGATCCCGGGGTCCTGGGATCGAGCCCCGCATAGGGCTCTCAGCCCAGCAGAGGGCCTGCTTCCTCCTCTCTCTCTTTCTCTCTCTCTGCCTGCCTCACTGCCTACTTGTGATCTCTATCAAATAAATAAATAAATAATCTTTTTAAAAAATGCTATACAAAGTCATAAGCAACTTAAACGAACATGAAAAGAATGATTATAGCATATTCAATGAACATACTACACAATAATAAAATGCCATAAAAATGGACTGCACCTGACGCCACCAATGTGATTATAATTGTTGTATTGAAATATAAACTGCAATAGGATATTATGTAATTAAAGCATATGTATAAACACACAACTATTTTAGGGAACACATGGGCATCTACAGACAAATTACTAGAATAAGAAAGTTAGTAATGTTTCTGGATATAAGATCAATACGTAAATACCAAATTCATTCCTATATACCAACAACAAAGGCTTCTAACACAGTAACACAGTAAGGTGCCATTTCCTACTAACTATTATACATTAAGTGTCTACATATATACGTATGTATGTAGTAATCACATTCAAATATGAGTAAGTATTTCCAACAACAAATACAGGATAGTACTTCCCTTTGAAAGGGAGCGTAGGAAATGCTATCAGGGAAGGAAAGAGAGGGATTCAACCATACTAGTAAAGTTGTTGTTGTTTTTTTTTCCATTTATTTAAGGGAATGGTGTGTTTTATTATTCATTGTATAAATTTATACAGATTTTTATATCTTTAATAATGCAGAACAGATTTTTTTTTTTAATCTGAAAGGATCTGATCCCAAGTCTAAGGTAGGAGACAAGGAAAACCAATCTTTTAATTCCCCATTCAGGTTCCCCAAGGAGGCCAGGGGAGGAAGTAAGAATAATGGAATCCAAGTACACCCTGGAAAAGAAAAATATCAGAGGCTCCAAGTTATTATCATTTGGGGATGTTGAGGTTTCTTCTCGCCAGTTACATTTTTGTTCCCAAGACCCATAACTTCCCTAGATTTTCCTGTAGGAAATCTTCCCAGGAGGGAAGCAAACTCTCCTTTCCTTGAGTTACCTCACTGTGCCCCGTCTTTTTATATTCTGTAACGTCCCATCATGGATTCCATTATTTGAGTGCATGCATCTTCTCTGCTCTCTCCCCCTCAGCGTGTAGTCTGTATTCCTTAATGTGCAGTGTAACAGATGCTGGAGAAGCATCTGCTGAGAGAGGGCAGGGTGGTGTAGTGGGAAAAGTACAGGCTACAGGGGTCAGGCAGGCCTAAACTAGTAGCTCTAGACCTACCAGCTATGTTGTCCCAGGGACATGACTTGCCCTCTGTGAGCCTCTCTTCCTCAACCAAGAAGTGGAGATAATAAGAGCTAAAATCTCAAGAGGTTGTGATGTGAAGATTAAGTGTGCCAGTTGCAGTGCCTGACCCAAGGCAGCCACCCAATCAACACCAGTGCCCTCGCTCCTTCATTCTTCTAGTCTGAAGGATTTCCAAGTCTCTCTAGCAATGAGGGTTGTATCAATGCCAACATTACATAAAATGCAGGGTTCGTGGTAATCACTCTACATCGTAAGCCTAAGTGCTATTGACAAAGCAGCCATCTTACTCGGATAGTAATGAGGGATTATAGATGATGATTTAATGCACTGAGCATTCACACTTATCAGCCAGGTAGAACCCTGCCAAGGGCTGATGTTCAGGAACTGGCAGAACTCAGTCCGTGAAAGTTCCCAAGGACCCTGGTGCGTTTCTCTTGCCTCTGTTCCTCCCAGCGCACAAATCAGACATACCCTGGATCATAGAGCCAATTTCCTGCCTCTACAGTGTCTTTCATTCTCAAAATAAGCTTTAATTAATATGAAAAATAAACACAACTCTCTACTATTCCCAACACATACAACAGCATTTTTTAAATTTGAAGGTTTTCCTGTATTATACCAAAGACACAAAACTGTTTATCTTTTAAATCACATCTTCCTGAGGTAAACATGTTTTTTCTTGCTAGAGGGTTCCTCCGGGAATGTCACCTCATCTGGGCATTACATATTCATCAAATAGCACAAGCCTGCCCCTTCATCACAGAACAACTATCCAGTGATTTTACAGTGTAGTCGCCGCCCCCGCCCCTTGAGGTTTTTCTTCTCCAGGCAAATAGGCCTTTCTTCAAACCACTGTTCAAGATATAATTTTGTCTCTTAAGAATAGACAACAAAAAGAATATATTAAAAGGGGGTTTGAGAAAACGAACAATATTATAGATGAACTTGGAACAAAAACTCAGAGAACAGGGTTTTCGCCTCCTTTATTATCTATCCTAAACTTCTGCATCTGTTATTTATCCTAAACTCCTGTTAATGAAACCCAAGACTGTGGCAGAGTCTTGGGTGACATGGTTCCACTTCTGAATAAATACTAAGCCCAGCAGGAACTCAGATCCGTAATTCTGTCACACCTGGCCTGCCGCTCAGTCATGCCGACTGCTCCTGTACTCACGTGATCATCACCTAGACAGGTATTTGTGTGCCCACCCTGTGCCAGGCACTGTGCTAGCCACAAGAGGTACCACCAGCACGCAGCTCGAGCTTTCAAGATGTTCTCACTCTAGAAGGGCAACAGGCAATTCCACACGGTATAATATATTCCATCATTGGTATGTTAAGAGATTCCTAGGGAAGAAAACTGAACCTGAACTTGGAAAATCTGGTGAGCCTTCCCAAATGAAGTGGTATCTAAAGATGAACAGAAATTAGCTGAGTCAGGAGGGCAGAGGAACTGAAGCAGAGAGAGGCTGAGTTTCTTCACAGAGAGTGGCCAAATTTTTTTTTTTAAGATTTTTATTTGTTTTATTTCACAGAGATCACAAATGGGCAGAGAGGCAGGCAGAGACAGAGAGGAGGAGGAAGCAGGCTCTCCGCTGAGCAGAGAGCCCAATGCGGGGCTCGATCCCAGGACTCTGAGATCATGACCTGAGCTGAAGGCAGAGGCTTTAACCCACTGAGCCACCCAGGTGCCCCGAGAGTGGCCAGATTTTAAGGGTAGTTATCCCAAGAGAAACTCAATCTCTGAAACCGAGTAGATGGGAAATTCACAATGGCCCACCCCGGGGTAAGAGGAAGCAGTGTAGATTCTGGGTCTTCATGGATTATTGTCAATGTTCTGGAAGAACAGGTATTTGGAAAATACAATCTGTCACGTAAGCAATGCACTATGTTTGAAGTCCAGAATACGAAAGGTTGGGAAAGGGCCAGTGATTGGGCTTCAGCTTGCTAGATGTTTTGTTTTGGCTCCAATCCCTACATCCTCTACCAATTCATATCTGTCCCCATTACCTCTCCCTGGCACTGTGCTTTCGGCCAAGTTATTAGAGGCAACCTGGAGAAACAAATCTTACCAGATTGGGAAATGCATTACTATGTTCAAGTAATAGAAGGCGTTAATCTGTAAAAGGTTACCAGCATGGAGGTAAGGGAGGATCAGTGAGCCTAGTAGAACATACATATGATGTAGAATCAAAGGACACAGGTTAAAGTCCTGACTCTGGGATCATAAACAGGCTCTAAAACTTTTTTTAAGACTCCATTTCCCCATCTATAAAATGTACATAGTAAAAGTACTGCATTACCACAAAGATGAAATAAAAATGACGTGAAATATGTAAGCTATTATTAGCAATTTGCATTTTAAATTCACCACAAGAATGTAAGCTCCATGAGGACACGTTCTTTTCTTTTTTATCCTGGGGTTACCTGTACCTAGAACAAGGCTTAGCTCCGAGAAGAGGCTCAAACACTTGTCAGATGAGTACATGTAAAATGGATCACGGACTGGATGACTTACTCAACTGTGCATAAGCCAAAGGCCCAGTGTCTGTGTATATGGTGGGGAAGGGAAAGTTGGGGACTTTTCTCCAGGGAATAACAACAGGGTGGGTTAAGAAGTGAGTTAAGGCCACAGACTCATCAAACTGGGCTCTGAGAAACTGTGTGATCTGACTTTATAGAATCACACTTAAAAGAACAAAAAACCAAAAACATACGAAAACCTGAACTTCAGAGAAATAAGCCAGCTAGTTCAGGGTCACAGGATAGAGGAAACAGCAGAAAAGGAACTAAAACGCAGTTCTGATTCCTCTGTGTGCATGCCCCCTCTGTGTGTGTAGGTGTGTGGGTGTGTGTGTGCGCGTAGGGTGGTGTATTTTCTGTTATGCACTCCCACCACAGTTAGGATTCTGGAAGCTGTTCAGTTCGTTCTGGAGACCCACTGATTCAGCTGGCCCGTAATCTAAAAATAGAAGTGTAGTTGATAAGGAAATTTTTGTAAGGTAGAATCATATTTATTATTATATAAGAATCTTCTGATTTACATACACAACAGTCTTTCTGAATATTCATTGCCTTCTGCTACCTGGAGGCACTCCCCCAGTCCCCATCTGTGTCCCCTCCTTCAATACAGTCTGCATTATTACGGAGGCTGCCTACAGAGAACTTTGAGCAGAGGCTTCAGAAAGCCTTCCTATATGAGAAAGATCCTACGGCAGCTGCTAAAGAATATCAACACTTACTGGGGGCTGGATTCTCCACGGTGTCGAGAATGCAAAAAATTGTGAGAAAAGTACTTGTTGGGGGGGAACAGCTATTTGTTGGGGCTTTTCAAAAAATTATTTGTCTATCTTCCTATTTATCTATTGATTGATTTTAAGGAAAACAAGAGGACACAGTCGAGTGTCTGTAACCACCTCAGAGGTAGCTAGCCTGAATCCCGTTTAAAGAATGTTTCTACTGAACCAGTACTGAGTACTGCAAGTTTTCGCTTCCTAGAGTAATAGTTCTCAACCTTGGCTGCACATTGGAATGACCCAAGGCACTTAAAAAATGCTGGCGTTCCACCCTCAGAGATACTGACCTAACTGATTTAGGGTCAGACCTGTGTACTGGACTTTTCAAGGCTCTCCACGTGATTCAAATATAGTGTTGAGAAGTCTGGGTCTAGACCAGGGACTGACAAACATTTTCTGTAAAACATCAGGCATTAGAAATCTTAGGTTTTGCAGGCCATGTAGTCTGTCCCAACTACTCAACTTTGCCCTCAGTAGCACAAAGGCGACCACAGACGATATGCAAACAAATGAACATGACTATATTCTAATAAAACTTTATTCACAACAAACTGCCTGGCCTGGCCATTGTCTAGACTCTAAAACCATCAACTGTGAATTGAAAGGATGTACATTAAAAACCAGGTGATGTTTTGAGGAGTGAGGGCTGGTTTGGTTGGGGAGAACAATTAAAGCTGAATTAATATTTCTCCTAAAGCCACTTTCGAAAAACATGCAAAACATAAAATTCATTTTTAATTGAGAATTTCATTTTATATTTTAAGAAAGGCCCACTGTAGCCAATATTAAGATTTTTAAACACTAGTGCTACTTCCTGTTCAAATATTTTGTATAGATATGTAAACACACACCCACTTTTATAGCTGATATCTTGAGAGCACATTATGCAAAAGATTCACGGTCCACATCATATTTCTGCTCATGTATTTGGAGTAAATACTGGGGCGTGCATGCTCATAATCTGTTACCATCATTTCTCAGACTGTTACCTTTGACAAAAAGTAATATTTTGGGCGCAGCCAGGAGTTTTGCCTTCCTTGCTGAAAAGGCAAATGCTTCAATTTAAAAGTATAATTTTGGGTTTTCCCATTTACCTTTAGCTGTTGGCATGTCTCTGGGCTTGCCAGAATTATGCCATGGCTTGTATTTTTCTGGGGCATAGTTGAAACGTGGCCCAGTTTTTCCCAGCCTTGTTTGGTTACAGACCCCAAGGTCCAGCCAGGTCTGATCAAGGCAGAGAGAACAGGAGGGCTCACAATAGTGAAGGGAAGGCTGGATTTCTGGGTTGCTCTGTGGCCCTATGAATACAGGACAGCAGGAGAGAGCTAGGCATCCATGCATCCCTAGCCTGACAGCTTTCCAGGACACCATGCATACGCTGATGCTGTATTATTTTGGGCATTAACAGGATACAGACTCTGGGGGGCAAGACACTGCAGCCTCTCCTTAAAGTACCTATATGCTGTTAATATACATAATTAAGTATGCCCTACAGTATGCCCTCATCGTTGCCTGGAAACTTGTTTTGATGTCGCTCCCATGAAATTCTGTCACTACTCCTATACTTTAAGTTAAACAACATCAATCAGATTAAACAACCTTGACCTTTGGTAAAGATGGGTATTAGATTGTGTCGCAAACCTCCCCTTTGGGACCATACAGAATACAAAGTGCTACTCCTCTCAGGGCATCCAAGAGTAAGGTCAGACCCACTGATTGCCCAGTCCAGCCCAGGCCTGGCTCTTTCTAATCTTATCAACTGGCACGAAATCCTTAACATGGCTTGTACTTGGGCCTACTGATCATGTGTGGAGAATACCAAGGTGAGAAAGAA
This sequence comes from Mellivora capensis, assembly GCA_004024625.1. NCBI lineage: Eukaryota > Metazoa > Chordata > Mammalia > Carnivora > Mustelidae > Mellivora > Mellivora capensis. The sequence goes on along the minus strand of PISX010002926.1, from coordinate 28,875 downwards.
TCCCTTACCCTCCTGGATGAGTGAGTCTAACTTGGCAGAGAGATATCTAAGTACCTCATATTCCTCACCAGCACCACAGCCCCAATGCCAGCAAGACAAGAACCACGACCAAGACCATAGCATCGATACCTACAGCCCTCACCGCCATCACCTGGCCCCCTCTGCCTTCCCATCACTGAGGCTGACACCGCCCCCCGCGCCTCAGGCGCTCTCTGCTGCCAACACCGATGCCATGGCTTATCTAACTCATTCTCAGATACTACATCATCTACACTAGCCACAAATCCTACAATGACCCTCAAGATAAGTAATAGGAATAGTCCGCTTGATTCACAAAAGAGGAAATTGGGATTTCGTGCAGGAAGAGGATTTACCCAGGGCCACACAACAAACAAAGGCAGAGCTGGGATTTAAATGGAACTCTGTTAGATTCCAATGTTCGTGTTCTTTCCATAGTATAATTAACATCTACGGGCTCCAGGTTGTAAGTACATGGATTAACTCAGTTTAGTCCTACCAAAACCACCAAAAGTAAGTATTATTCTCCCAGACAGCAAGGCAAATAAAGGAAAGTGAAGTACAGAATGAGTGTGTCGCTTGGCAAAGGTTATAGGGCTAGTATCTGGCCAGTATCCTCCCAGCGAGGGCAATCAGGCTCTAGCACCAGCGCTCCTGGCCGGTTCTAAACTGCCTTTCACAGACACTGCCCAAAAGCTTGCCAATGATACCACAAGGCTGTGCTAGATATGAAGAGGCTGATGAAGGGAGAAGTCAGGTGACCTGCAGGCGGAGAAGGTTCCGCACAGACCTGTTTGAGCTACATACTCCAGGGTAAAAAGGTATTTATGAAGCAGAGAAGCCCTTGATAGCATAGTGGTTTTCTCAGCTGAGGAGAGACTATAGTTCTGAAAACAGGTGTTTACTTCCCCTGATACACATCAATTTGTCCAGCCTTAGATTTTTATCTCATGCATTCTAAGCCAGAGAGCATTCTAAAAAAGCAATCTTTGTATACTTTTAGAACAGATAGAGTTTTCATCTTAGCATACGATGAAACTTGTTTTATATTACCACTAAAAGTAGCACTGGGCCAGTCAGACATTGGTTTAGAATCCTAATTTGAATTTTGAGAATGAGTGCTGAGATAGGATCTCTGAGTCAAACAAGATGCTTATACAGTTAAAAAATTCTAGTTGTTAGTGTAGCTAAGTGGACATTATTTTCACAAAAACTCTCCCCAAGACTCTGACTGAAGATGTTGGTTTAACCTTGATTAGTGACTGATGGTGCACAGAATCACAGACTATACACCTCAAGACAAGCTCAGACCTCCCTCAGTTGGCAGCACCATGGAGCAGGGGAGCACAGAGATTCTAAGTGCTGGTTATGTGGTCTCAGCTAAACAATTAAGACTTTGACATCTGCCAAAATGGGATAATAGTGTCACTTAACTCCCAGTGTTGAAAAAAAGTGAGTGAAGAAAGCTTTGAATTTTTTTTTTTTTTAAGACATGATACTGAGGTTCAGAGTAGCCAGCCTCTGAAATCCATCCAGTGAGCTGGTGGCACGAAAGCACCATGGCTCAGATATGTTGACTCCTGGCTCACTGCTCCTCTACTGAGCAATTCCATCTGTTTATTTGGGAGCAATAGGGACATGGTGCTGCTTCCAAAGGACCAGGCCAGAGCTTATATTCCACCAAGTCCAAGGGAACTGAGGCAGGGGCGGGGGTGATCAAAGTGTTCCTCTTCAGTCTACTCAAGCCCTCCGAATGCCCAGCACTCTTCCAAGGGCATTTTACTATCTCTGGTCCCATGACATTTCCACACTGTTAAAGGTGTTGCCAGAACTATAGTCATTATAGTTATTAACATTTTATGAGCTTGTTATTCACCCCTTAAGCTCCTTATTATGAAGCGGTGCATTTTAAAAGCACAGCACACACCTAATTGATTCTGCTATAAAAAGGTTGCTGGGCTCCCTGGGTTTCTGTCTTTGCTTCTGTGTCCACAGTGCTTTAATGGGAGCAATACAGATTTATGGACTTAGAAGTGGTACAAGACAGCTCAAATTTTTCTTGCTGGAGACTGTACAATTGTGTTAATTCCACTAAACCTTTCTCCTACTGTCATGAATGATGACATTTGTTTAACCTTTGGAACTTTTTCTTGAAGATGCATCAATAATGTTAAGGTCTAAGGGACCCAACATTTCTACTTCATGCAATGGTAACACGCATTTGGACCATGACTCTTCGGACACCCTACTTTCACTTATGGAAGGTCTGTCAATGATTCTCCTCAACTCTGGTGAAATAAGCCTCTGATTTGGAAAAGGCTCTACCCCCAAAAGCTTATGCTGTAGATGTGTACAACAACCTCAGTCTCTACCCTTTAATCTGCAGAACTGAAACAACAGAACTTGCCCTGTATGGCTTATAGGGCTGTTGTTAGTGGCCTCATGAAGAGTAGGACTCAGATTGCTTTACTCTCATTCCCATGATATTTACTGAAATACTACTTGGGAATAGCTACAAGAGACTGCTTTAAGAATGCCAAAAGAACAGACAATATACAAAGCAAGAGAGATTATTGTTGTTAACATTCGCTGGGCAATTTACCTAATTTCCTTTTATATTACAAAACGATTGAAGCTCAATTGAAGCTAAACGTATTTTATGTTTTCAAGATAAAAAATGGTGATGTTCATCCTTGTAAACTCCACTTAATAGCAGCTGAGTATGCATTCTACATTTGTCTTGGGTCATAGGATCGGGCGGAGGGGTTGGGGGGCAGTGTTCTTCAAAGAATGTGTAGAGCAAAACAATTTACACCTGGGCTAAGATGTTGATTCCCATCTCTTTCCTGAAGGTTACTCCCATTCTTCCCTTCCCAGTTTCTTGCCCTGGATGGGGTTGAGCCTGGGATATCCAAATGGGACAGAATAAAAGAGTGGGAGTCCTCACTTCCCCATGGCAATAATGTGATGAAGCTTTTTGATAAACTTGTTCTTCAAATACTTGCATGACTTAAATGAATACATCAGTCATTGTGCTAAGCATGAATCATCTTTCCTTTCCTTCTTCCACAAATACTTAGCAAATGGCCATTTTATGTCCAGTCCTAGGCTGGGCACAAGTTTCCCAACTCAAGGATCTTCCAGCTTACTTGAGGACACAGGAATATAAATGTCCAATCACATTACAAAGACCAAAGGAGTATAAATAAGAGTCAGGGATGCCTGGGTAGAGGAAGGGATGCTTCAATTGTCTTGAGAAAAACACAGGAACCAACCAGTTGGAAGAGAGATGGGCAGTGTGTTTGCTACAGAGGGATGTGGGTGTCCAGGGCAGCATTTATAGAAGAACAAGATACAGTTTCTAAATGGCAAGTTGTCTGGTGTTCTTGGCTCCACAAGGCTGCTGTAGCAGAGGGGCACGTGATGACACACTGGGACCAGGCTGAGGTTAGATCTTTGAAGGTCACTGATGTTAAACCTTCCCACGTGAAGTGGACACTCAATGTCCCAGCTGATGTGGGCAGATCGAATCCAGAGATGGGAGAATTAGTGATAATTGCAGGATCTTAGTGATCAAATTCCTTAATTTCTTATGTGTAAAATGGTGAGAACACCATCTCCCACATAGGGTGGTTTTGAAGCTTACATCTTTCAAAAGTGCTGACCGTGGAACAGCGTCGAACAGACACTGTTGAAGGCCAGCCCCTCCACAGTGCTTTAGATGTCATTTCTTCTCATTATCTCCAAGCCTTTGTTCCTGAAATTACCCCTTTCTCCTGAATATCAATAGTTTCTTCTTCCTTTCCAGATATTATCAACAGACAAAAGTAAAAACCTGCCATATAATTCTTACGGTTTAGGGAAAAAAATCCTTCCTTTCATTACATTCTCTTCTAGCTATGACCAGACTTGGCCTTTTCATTTAATAAGAAAATTTCTTAAAATAGATGTCTATAGCTTCTGCCTACCCTTAATGTTCTCACATTTTCTATTCCAGTCAAAGCTTCTACCTCCACCATCTTCAGACACTGTTCATGTCAAAGTCAGCAATCCCTCCCTATGGTCTCTTTGCTGTTCTGTCCCTTTTCCTCTCAGCAGTGATCAGCCTGGCTGATTTCTCACCCCACAATAAATAAAATACTTCTTTCTCTTGGCTTCACTATCATCACAATTCATGGACTTACCTCCTACCTCTCCTGCTCAGTCTCCTGTGCTGTTTCTGAATGGTAGACTAACCCCAGGTCTTTGTCCTTGACCCTTTTCTGTACACCAGTTCTCTAGTTCAGTCCGTTGGCTTTCACCACCATAGACTAACACATCCACATCACCAGCCCCATCCTTTACCATGTCTTAGGGAAAAGTGAAGTTCCCATCCCACAGCCCTTCCTATGTTTCTGACTTCATCAACTTTCCCCTTTGCTCATTACACTCAAAATACTGTTTTTGAATTCTTTGAATTCTTCCTCCTGCCATAGGGACTCTGTGTGAGGTGTTCCCTCTGACTGGTAGTTTCTTCAACCAGTATTCACATGGCTGCCTCCTTCCAGCCATTCCCTTTTCCAGACTTCCAGGAGTATCTCACATAAAGTAGTCCCAACATACTCATTCCACATGACCTTATTCTAATTCTTTTAAGAGCTGTTATTACTATCTGATCATTTTCCCATTTTATCCTAAATGATTGACTGTCTTCCCTTCACTAGAGTGTTAGCCCCATGACAGTGGGAAGTTATCTTGGTAATTGTTTTATTCCAAGTCCTAGGACACTGCCTGGCAATGGTAAATGTTTAGTAAATATTTGAGAAAGGAATGAAGGAACAAATAAATGTTGGTCCTCTTCCCACAAGCCGTAAGCAAATGATGTTTGAGTGAATGAATAAATAAGAATCACCACACTTGCCTTCTCTCGGTAGCCGGTGTTTACAAAAATCCATCACATGGATTGTATTTGGATTGCTCCATATGGTCTTCACTTGGGTCATTGGGTTTACTTTGTCCTAAGTTTGTCCCACTGGCAAATTGTCTTAATTTCTTTGCAATCTTTGACCTTGTTCCTTTCATCCAGAAGGACACCGAAGCAGTAATTAGCAGCTGCCATTAACTATGACTGCCCTTGAAGAGTTGGATGTCTCTTTGTAAACTCTGAGGATCTGAAGTTTCCTCCTGGTGTGGGGAGATTAGCAGACTTTCAGAAGAGATTATCTTGGAATACTCTGGTATGGAGGGCAAGTTTTTATGCGCTTACACATGAGGCACGAGGTGGGCATGCTGCTAACATGAAGGGGAAGATAGAAGAAAATTCAAGAGGAAGGGCTGTTGAAAGGAAAGAGTTAGGGGGGTATATTTGGTTTCACATCTCAGGTTGGCTCTTCCTAGCTGAATGATCTTGAATTAGTTACTTTTATTTTGAATTTCAATTTCTTTATCTATAAAGTAGGTACTTTAATACTTAGCCCGAACAGCAACCTGAGAAAGTAATTTAAAATCAATATTTCATTTTTTGTATCTAGTATATTTTCTAGCACAATGTAGGTATTCACTATTAATAGGAACAACAGGGGCAATGGTAAAATTAATTCCTCATTCTAAGGACTGACTCACTCAAAAAATGATCTTGTTTTTCTACCAAACTGTTACATGGAATTTTTGTTTAAAGAGTAAAAAAATAGGGATGCCTGGGTGGCTCAGTTGGTTAAGCGGCTGCCTTCGGTTCAGGTCATGATCCCAGCGTCCTGGGATCGAGTCCCACATCGAGCTCCTTGCTCGGCAGGGAGCCTGCTTCTCCCTCTGCCTCTGCCTGCCACTCTGTCTGCCTGTGCTCGCTCTCTGACAAATAAATAAACTAAAAAAAAAAAAAAAAGAGTAAAAAAAAAAATGATAATTAAGGGTCCATATTTAAAGTACCTAGCTCATATTGGTCTGAATAATTGTGAGTTCATTTTCCTTATAACTATGTATAACAATGTAACATTGTAGTATGTCACAATGAAATACTAGGCTCTCCCTTGCAAGGGACACTTAAGCAGTAGCCATTAGGTGGAGGTGGCATGTGGATGAATCTTTGACTAGAATATTTCCTTTCCATTCTAGACTAGACTTTGACTAGAATATTTCCTTTCCATTCAATCCAGCTAACATAGCTGGATTTTACCAGTATTCTGTGGATTACTTTTACATGGATTTAGAAAATATTCTATGAAGCAGGCATGAGGATCAAAGCAGTTAACAACTGGCCAAGGGTACAGAGTCAGTGATCACATGAAAATCTGTGTAACACCAAGGTTGGTTGCCATGGTCTTTGCTTCTTGTGTCTTTGTCTCAGCCGTGGTCACTTTAGGCTTAGTCTAGAAACTAAGTCCTACCTGTGTTACTCCAGTTGCCTGGACCATCTCTCTAGTAGTCACTGGCAACCTGGTGGTGTGTTGGCACATTTAAAGGCAGTTGTTTACTGATCATTAGACAGTGTGACTCTCTCATGTGAAAATCTTCCCCATATAGTGATTGCACTTTTCCATCCATATTTTACATACATGTAAGTAGGATCCGAGAGAAGCACTCCCCACCCAAAACAAACATAAGCGGGCAAATATCAGTAGCTTTCAAAGACTTTTCCTTTGACTTCTCTTCATGAGTTGACCTCCCTTGATCAGACTCCTTTATTTTAAGGCTCCTTCCTGCCAAGCTACATGCTTCCAAACCTCTCCATTTTACCAATTTTAAGGACACACAGTCTTCCACCAGAGTTAGGTCAGGTAAAATATAAATTTGGAGGGCTCAGCTGGGGATCCTGTGATCTGTCCCAGAGAGAGAGCAGGACTGCTGTGCTCACTGCTGCAGAACATGCCGACAGCTGAGAGGTGCCATGTTAGCCCTTTCCAAATGGTTGAAATGAAAGAATCTTCAAGGGTAAAGAGGTACAGCCTGCCTTCTCTCCTTTTAGGCCAGTTTTTCAAGGATTTTGTAGAGAAAGTATTAAGGTTACTTTAAAAGAATTCCATTTTTTGTTATCGTCCCTTTCTCTTTAATCGCATTTAGCATTTAATTGACAGGAGGATAGGGCTTCGAGGACCAAACGCAGGCAAGGCAGGGAAGGGAAAAAATGTGGCCATAAGAAAAGAATGAAAGAGGAATGTAGGAAATAATAAGATAAAGGAGGGGAAGAGAAGTAATATTCATTTAGTGATTTTGATGTACCAGGTCATGCTGTTGAGAATCTGCCCAACTCAAAACAATTCAGCAACTACATATTATAATTCATCTTTTAAATATAAGAAACTGAATGGTATGCAGCAGGGTGCATGCACTCAAGTCACACTGCTCATTAGGGGCACAGTCTGGCCACAACTTTGCTTTCTCTCTTCTAACTCTTTCTCCTAAAACTCCATGAGAGAAGTCATATTCTCCCCTTATGCAGAGAGAAGGGAACAGACACTTTGTAAACATCTTAAAAATACAGACTTAAATTTTTTATTGGACTTGTCAGAAGTTTGACTTTACTAATAGTGAGTCTACAAGTAAGGGTATATTAAATAACATCTTGTTCCACAAACTCTTTGCTGATGGAGATCTTTTATATGAATCATTTTGTAGGACTTAGGAAATACACAGAAGAGGACTGTTCAACTAGGACTAGACTAGTTCAAAATCCAAAGCTGAACCATGTTTATTTTTTTATCTTAGTGGAAGTATTCAAACTATGAGCTTTTTATCATTTGTGTAAGGAAAATATTTTGTTGTCCTGACTTCATAGGTTATCACGAGTAAAACACTGGGAGCCTCCCTATTGTTGCAGAGAGGAAGACTACTTCTCCTTCATGCCCTTCAGGGAAGCTCTTGTGTCCACTGAATAAAGCCTCTTCTAGGGGTGGCAGGTGGGGAGGCAGCAGAACCTAAAACAGAGCAAGTAAGCATGACCCTGGTTGTTCAGCTATCTTGTCAATTCATTGCTAAGATCTTCTTCATATAAACTCTGGGACTATCTTACCCAGACCCCAAGTCCAAATGAGCTGCCCCAGTTACACTGAATGTCTACATTTACCTACATGCAGAGGATGATCAGTACTGTAAGATTTTCATCGTGATGAAGAACATAGACCATGTGGATCTGAATCTAGCCCAGCCACTTACTAGCTATGTGACCTTAGGCAAGTTTAGATTCTTTGTGTCAATTTCCCCACTGGGTTAAGGTAAAAACTAAATTATTTATTGTGAGTAAAGCGCTTTCCCTCCAGCTCCCCTCCATAGCCCTATATCTTGCTTTTGGTTTTATTTCCCTTTTTCCAAAGATAAAATGAGTTCAGTTCAAATTGAAGATGGCCACTATAAGGGTGCCATGTATAGTGGGAATTCTTTACTGTAACATGTTCCGGAAGTGGGTTGTGTTTTCTGTTACAGGGTTGGCTGCAAGGTCACCACAAGCAGTGGCTATGGAAATGGGAAAAACAATGGAATCCTCTGTGAAATTTTCCTTCTCCTCTCTTTCCATATGGCCTCCATGGACCCTGTCTGTTCCACTCAGCTTAACCTCTAATCCCAGTTACAATGCTCAAGTCCCAGCTGTGTGTTTTTCCAGAAAGTCTTCCCTATCTACCCAGGCTAAGTCATGTGACCCCTGTGCTTCTACCTCTTGAATACTTACTGTACTTCTGTGACGGTGTATCTTCCTCAAGAGAAATAGATCTCACCTGCTTTCCTGGAAAGCCCGGACAGAGAAAAGGTCTCTCTTGCTCACCCTTTCGCCCCAACAGATTGCACAGCCCCAGCAAACAGTGCAAATTAAAAATAACCACAGATGATCAAACAAGTGAATGTAACTAACTTGTCCAAGTTAATTACTGGCAACTAATCTGACTTTGAAGCCCATGTACTTTTCACTAAGCCTCATTACCTCCTAACAAAATTGCTAGATTATACAAGTATGTTTGCATTTCACCCATCAACTAACCTATTAACAAAGCCACCCTTATTTATTGAATTCTGTGATTACTCTTAGACAGGTTTTAAGCTCTATTTTATTCTTCAGGGTAAAGCTAAGAAAACCTTTCAGTTCAGTTCATTTGAACAAAATCGATACTCTTAATATGAACTTGGCATTGCATTTATGCTTATTCCTGAGGGGCCTGTAATCAAATGGAAAACTGACATGTTAATGGATAGCTTTGAACATTATCATGCTAAAATAGAGAAGGACATGGAATCCATACTGGTCATATGAAAACATTAATGAAAAGAATGTTACAACTGCACAACTTTCAATAGATCATTACTGACATAAAAGACTGAAGTATAAAACAAATGAATAATTCAGAAAAATACTCATGAGCTTCTTTCTTGGGACTACTAACCTGCATTTAATATTTACTCATAATAAAGTCAGGCAAGCCCACATATTTCAGATAATCATGAAATAAAGTGTAAACAATCTTTCTACCAAGGGAAACAAATATTTTAAGTGCATGCAACTTTGAGTCTTCATATCATCTGTTTCCTGAGGAACGATTCTAAGTTTTAAAGCAGAACAACAACTGTTCATTTGTGGCATCTGGTTTCAATTTGATTACACTCTTCTGTGGTTATTAAAGTCTGACAGTATCTACTATCCTCTAGCAAATATAGTTCTAACTTAGATTGGGTGGACAGGGACTGGGGTGAGGCTAGGCTTTTTTTTTTTCCTCTTTTTGCCCCCTTCCTATAGATACCAAGGACTCAGCCTTGCTAAAACCTTTTAACCACTTCTACCTTTGATAGTACAGTACCCTGGAAAGATTGTAGACTGGACAATCAGACAGATGTGGTTTAAATCTGAATTCTGACATCTCCTGACTGATCTTGGCATTATATACTTCTTTGATATTGGGTTTCCTTCCTCTCAGTGTGAGGGTCTATATAAATGAGATAAAACGTGTATGTTTCCTGATCATAACTGTTAGAAAATGTTAAGTTTCTTCCAGTTGATTGTCGGCAAACACAGGAGCCCACATGTGTTGAACAATAACTTAATGAATACAAGTGTAAAGAGTAAAGATGTATATGGAGGTGGGAGCTCTGGAAGGGTGGAAGATGTGAGCATTCTAGAAGAAATTATTCATTTCTAGTTGATTAAAAAAATAAAAACTAAAAATTGCAAAGATTTACTTATTTGAGGGGTGGGGGAGTTAGCACAAGCTGGGAGAGGGGCAAAGGGAAAGGGAAAAAGAATCCTCAAGCAGAGTCCCCACTGAGCCAGGAGAAGGCTTGATCCCAGGACCCTGAGATTATGACCTGAGCCAAAATCGAGAGTGGGTGTCTGAACTGACTTAGCCACCCAGGTGTCCTTCATTGTAATTTTTAAATGCTAATTTAATATGGGAAATCAAAAGGATAACATCATGTCTTTTAAAAGTCATCCAGAAGCATTTTCTTACAAGCCCACCCAAAGATTATTTACTTCTCTATGGGAATGTACTTTGCTTGTTTTGACATTTACTATTGATTATGGCCCAAACTGTGAAATTACTTGTTACTTTTTCCAGTAGAAAAGGTATTAGTTTTGTTGTCATATAGGACATGGACTAGTTTTGTATTTGAATGTAACAAAGCTTTCTAATATTCTTTCTGTGATGCCTGTAGATACTCTGCTCTGCAAATATCCCTTGAACCAATTTATTTTATGCTAGTTTCCTTATTAATGAATTAAATTAATTAATCTTTGGAACCTGTTCACTCTATAGTTGGATCAGTCTTCCTCTTAATCTTTATTGAGTAGTACACTTACACACGTGAAAATGTTGCCATGGTTATTGCCTCTAGTCTGGCTTCTGAATCCATTTTCTTACATTTCTATTTCTTCTTGTTCAGACAGGCTGCTTGATTGCTTTGTCTTAAGTTCTAGCTCTAATGTATAATCCTAAACCTAAATCATTGGTCCTTGAGAAAAATAAATGAGAAACACTGGTCATTCAAATACAGACCAAGCTTTAAGTGGGTAACTTCCATCTCTAGAGATCTGCAGACTCCAGTTACTATGTACCTCCCATTCCACAGAGACAGTGGGCTCAGGACCCCTCACTAATTCCCACAGAATTTCACAGGGCAGGGAAGAGAATATGATTTCCATGAAAAGTGGTGGGATTCTCTCTCAGTCAGTAATTTTTTTTTTTTTTCTTTTTAACTTTCTAGGAAATTCATGATTTAATACTTAAATGAGAACTACCTAAGTCTCTTGGTATCAGTGTGAGGGACATGGATTTTAGAATCCTACAAATCAAATTCAACTGGGTTTGAATCATTAATGCTATCAGAAGGTAGACAAAACTACTACGAAACTTCTCTTAGCTTAGGCTCTGTTCTGCCTGTGAAGATAAGGATATTACTGTCTTAACTTGGTTGTAGAGATTAATTCAGATGATGTATATGCAATGACATAGCCGGGTGCCCTGCATTTAGCAGATATTCTCTTCACTTACCATTCTGCCTTGTCTGCCTTTCTTCTTAAATTCGTTTGATAGAAACTCTGCTACTTTCTATAATAGCTAAGATTACTGAGCATATATTTTATGTTAGGCATTGAACTTACATGCTGTAAATTCATTTTAAAATGCAAATATGGTGGCAATTACAAAAAAGAAGAAAAAACACATTTTCAAATATAAATGGACATAGATGGTTGATATACAATGCCTGAATGGACTGAATGAACACATTTGTGAATTGCTTGGCTGAGGCTATACAGAAAAGTCTCATATTTCACATTGGTTTTCACTTCTATATCCAGAAATCAGCATTCCATTTTTGGGATAAATACTTCCACATCCCAATGAATTATTCCACATCCTTTTTCTCTCATGCTTTTAGATTTTAAATATTCTGGAAGGAATAATTATAAACAATAATCCAGACTTTCCAACTTGGACTAAGATACCCAGGATTATGATGGCTTTTGAGGGACCTAAGAGTGGATTTGGTTCTGCCACAATCGTCAGTTCACCAAACGACTGCGACACGTTAGACAAGCTCTATGAGCAACAAGGCCCTTGAGAAACAAGGATGGTGGAGTCCACAACACCGGCTTCTGTGAAGAGTACATGAAAAATCAGGTGAAGTGTTGACTATTATACCAAGCTATTATCAAAGTCAGATTTTTAAAAATACATATATTACTATTTCACAATGCTGAACTTTTTCCTAATTGTTTTTGTGAATCGTGGTTCATTCGATTCATGCTGGCTCCTATAATAAAAGCATCAAAGGTTACGATTGTACTGGATTCTTTTTTTTTTTTTAATTTTTTTTCTGAATTCAGGGTAAAGTTTTCATGCCCTGTTTATTTCTAGAAATAATAACATATTTCCAGAATTTTTTTTTACCATTATTTTTAAAGATTTCATTTGAGAGAGAGCACGCACAATACGGCATCATCATTAACAACGATAACAAACTCCTCATGCAGAATTCTACGACCAACAAAAATATTCTTCAAGAATGAAGCCAAAATAAAGACGTATTCAGATACTCGCCGACTCACATTACAAGAAAGTCTAGAGGAAATTCTTCAATTTGAAGGAAAATGACAGAGGACAACTCAGATGGTATCAAAAAGAAATGAAGAGAGTCATAAATGATACATAAGTGGATAATGTAAAATACTAGTTTTCTCTTAATTTAAAATACAATTTTTTAAAGATTTTATTTATTTAACAGAGAGAGAGATCACAAGTAGGCAGAGAGGCGGGGGTGGGGGGGGGACAGGTTCCCTCACTGAGCAGAGAGCCCGATGCGGGGCTGGATCCCATGATCCTGAGATCATGACCTAAGCGGAAGGCAGAGGCTTAACCCAGGTGCCCCCACACAACTCTTAATCTCAAAATTACAGCATTGTCTTGTGAGGTTTATAAGTAGATTTAACACATATAACCAGCAAAGAATGACGGATGGGGAGGAATATAAATATATCCACAAGACAGCAAGTTGCCTACATTTTATGTGAAGTGGTTTGAATTATATTTAACTAATAAAGACTCTATATTGTAGTCACCAGAGCAATCACTAAGAATATGGCAAAAAAAAAAAAAAAAAAAAAAGAAATCAGAAAGGGCATAAATAAGTTAAAATCAACTTTTAAAATATCTAGGTAATCCAAAAGAAGGCAGAAATTGGAGAACACAAGAAAAGCAGCAGGTGATGGGGTGCCTGGATGGCTCAGTGGATTGAGCCTCTGCCTTCTGCTCAGGTGATGATCTCAGCGTCCTGGGATGGAGCCCCTCATTGGGCTCTCTGCTCAGCGGGGAGCCTGCTTCTCCCTCCTGCTGTCTTCCTCTCTGCCTACTTGTAATCTCAGTGTCAAAAAAATGAGTAAATCTTAAAAAAAAAAAAAAAAGCAGCAGTTGTGCAAACAGGAAATAATGACGGTAGAATCCAATCTACATCATTATTTAAATATCAGGCTCAATGCTTCAATCAGCAGTCAGATATTGTCCTGTCATATACAGTATCTACAAGTGACACACTTGAAATATGAAGATACAGGTAGGAGGAAAGTGAATGGAAAAATATCATTATCAGTGAGCATGGGAAGGTTGGAATGACTGTATTCATATCAGATAAAGTAGACTTCAAAGCAAAGTAGACTTCAAAGCAAAGTACTATCAGACAAAGTTGGTCACTTCACAACAATGAAAGAGTCAATTCAGCAGGAAGGTATAACAATTATATGATGCAACTAATAAAAGTTTCACAATGCAAGAAACAAAAAGGGAAAAATGAACTCACAATATGCAGAGATTTTAACACCCATCTTTTAGCAATTAACATATTTTTTAAAAAGTAAAACCTTTTGAAATGAGAATAACATTAACTCCTTTGAAGTAATTGCTCTGTACACAACACTCATTCCACATTTGCAAAATAACAACCCCCACCCCCAAGGCCCCAGTTCCCATGGCACATTCAACAAGATTGGCGAAATTCAGGCCTACGTAATAAATCTCAATATATTTTAAAGGATTTAAAGTATAAATAGTATGTTCTATGACTAAATCAGAATTAAACTAGAAATCAGTAAGATATGTATAGCATCATATTTGAAAATAGATATAAATACTTTTATATCTAGATATGGATGAATTTTTTTTTAAATTTCCATAGGCTAAAGAAGAAAAAAATCATAAGGGAAATTAGGGGGGAAAAGTTAAACCAAATGATAATATAACAATATTTCAAAATGGGTGTGTTAGAGCAGAGACAATGCAAATTTACAGGGGAATTTACAGGCTTTAATGCTTATACTAGAAAAGAAAAACAATCCAAAAGAAATAACACATTTCCAACTTAAGGAGCTAGAAAAAAAGCATTGCAAACCCAAAATAAGTGGGAAGAAAGGAATAAATACAAGAAGGAAGATAAATGAAATAGAAAACACAAAGCAACAGAGCCCCAAATTTAGTTCTTTGAAAGCATTTACAGAATTGACAAACCTCTAGTTATCCTGATCAAGTAAATAAAAGTTGCCAAAATCAGGAATGACATTCAAATAGGTTAATTTTATGAAGAAATTCTATCAGGAAATTACACAGCTTAGATGAGATGGAAATATTTCTTGAAAAGTAAAACTCACCAAAACTGACTCAAAATGAAACAAAAATCTGAAAATCTATTACACAAAATGAACTATTTTTAAAAATTCCCACAAAGTAAACCCCAGGCTCTGCAAATTACAAACATTCAAAGATGAAATAAAAGGGTTCCACAAAATCTTTCAGAAATAGAGGAAGAAGAAAGATATCCCAACCTTCTTTTTATTAACATATAATAATTTTACAGCACTCACCATAGCCCAAACCCTCCCCAATGTCCATCACCTAGCCACCCTATCCCCACCCCTCCCCCAATCTCCAGCAACCCTAGGTTTGTTTCCTGAGATTAAGATTTAATTCCCTCCTGATCCCATGTTGTTTCATTTTTTTCCCTCCCTTCCCAACGACCACCCGCTCTCAAATTCCTCATGTCAGAGAGATCATATAATTGTCTTTCTCTGATTGACTTATTTTGCTTAGCGTAACACCCTCTGGTTCCATCCACATTGTTGCAAATGGCAAGATTTCGTTTTATCCCAACTTATTTTATGAGATCAGCATAACCCCAATGCCGTAACTAGACAAAGACACCACAAGAACAATGCCTCAGGAAAATAGGTGCACGTATTCACGGCAAAATATTAGCAAATCCAATCTAGTAATACCTAAAGTTGACAATACATTGTGACCAAAAAGCATTTATCCCAGTGATGCAAGGTTCATTTCACACTTAGAAACCTAACAATGGAATTCACCACGTTAAAAAAGAAAATGAAAAAAGCTCTATCACCATTACAATAGACTCAGACCACTTGACAAAATTCAACATCAGTTTTGTTAGAAACTCTCCAACTAGAACTAGAACTTCCTCATTGTGATATAAAACATTTTGAAATATCTACAGCTAAATCAAACATTATTGTTAAATACTGAACACTTTGCCATTAGGATCAGTAACATGACAAAGCTGTCCCCTTCTGCCACCTCTATTCATCATTTTTACTGGAGGTTCGAGGTTTTTCAGTAAGGTAAGAATAAACATAAGGCCAAAAGACAGAAAGGAAGAAGTAAAACCATATTGACTTGTAGATAACCTGGTTGTTTTATGTGAAAAATTCTAGGGCATTTATAAAATAAGTACTAAAATTGATGAGTAATCTTAGCAAGGTTGCAGGATATAAGATTAATATGCAAAAATCAATTCTAGTTTTTATGATTCTAACATTAAGCAATAGAAAATTCAAACAAATCCATTTATAACATTTAAAAATACTCAAATAAAGTCAACAAAAAATAATTTGCAAAACTCCTACATTGAAAACTATGGAATATTGTGTTAAGAAATTAGAAATATAAATAAATGGAGATATATAAATAAGGTCTGCACTCAATTCCAATGTGTGTGGAGATTTTCCTACACCAACAAGCAATTCTCCTATACCAGTTGTGTATCCTACAATTCAAATGAATTCTGTCACTATCCATACTGGGAGAGAGCATCCAGTCCTACAGGTTAAGGGCTCAATCCCACAAGACTGCTTTCTCCCCCAGCTTCAGACACCAGTTGCAAATCCAGGCTGTCATCTGTGCTTCTGCGCAATGGGCTACAGACTGTAGGACTCCAAGGACTTCCTCCTCGTGTTCAAGTAATTTACCAGAGGGGCGCACAGAACTCACAGAGCAGCATTTTACTTACTAGGTTAGCAGTTTATTCTGGAAAGATGTAACTCATAAACAGCCAGATGGAAGAGATGCATAGGACAACTAATGGGGAAAGCTCCACACCCTCTTCAAGTGTGCCACTCTACCCCAATCTCCACAGTTCACCAACCCAAAAACTCTCAGAAGCCCATCCTTTTGGGTTTTTAAACGGAGGCTTCGTTATGTACGCAAGACAGACTAACTCACTGGTCATTGTCTACTGAACTCAATCTCTCACCCCTTCCCCAAGGTGGGGGCAAGGTGAGACTCAGAGTTCCAACCCTCTAATCCACAGGGTCCATTCCCCTGACAACCAGCCCCCACCTTCACGTGTTTTCTGGAAGTCACTTCATTAACCTAACAAGAGACACCTTTGTAGCTCTAAATCAGGAAATTCCAAGGATTTTAGGAGCTCTATGCCATAAACAAAGACCAACTATGTATTTATTATAAATCACATTATCACAATACAATAATCATGAATTGGAAAGCTCAATTGTGTGAAGCTCGCAGTTCTTTCAAAACTCCTGGTGGTTTGTTGGGTTTTGTTGTTGTTTTTGGTTTGTTTTTGTTTTTTGTTCTTCGAGGGAGGGAAAACGAAATTAAGAGTTGACAAACTAATTTTTTAAAATTATGTCAAAATGAAAACACCTAGAATATTCAAATTAATCCTGAAAAAGATAAACAAATTTGGAAAATTACCCAATTTTAAGACTCACCCTAAAGCTATAATAATCTAAGCAGTGGTACTGGTAAAGGGTTAGAGAGATTTAATAGAATAGAGAATCCAGAAATAGAGCTACCCTTACATTGTAACTGATTTGGCGGAGGGGGGGTGGGGGGGGAGATAAACATACAAGCAAAAAACACCAAAATAGTCTAATGGGAAAGAAACTTTTTTTTTTTTTTGAACAAACAGGATTTGGAATCACAGGGTTTTGATGTGGGAGATCAAATGAAACCCTATCTACCACAATGTGCAGAAATTAATTTAAAAAAAAGTCAGACTAAGAGGTAAAACTAAACATTCTGGGGAAAACAGAAGAGTTCCAAGACTTGGGAGTAGGTGTCTCTTGTCACTGAACGCAATAGCCATACAAGAAAAAAGTATGATAAAATGGACTTTAGCAAAATTAGAAACTTTCGTTCATTAAAAAATACCATCAAGATAATGAACTAGAAAGCCACAGACAGGGAAAACTATTTGCAAAACATACATTTCAGAAATAGTGACCAAGATAAATAAAAAGATTTTACTCCTGGATATTTACCCAGGACAAATAAAAACATATCCACAGAAGACTTGTATACGAGTATTTTTAAGAGCCTTATTTCTTATAGCTTAATATTGTCAATAGCCCTGGCAACTTTCAATAAGAAAACGGGTAAACAAACCTTGATATGCATTTAATTGATAACTCACAAATGAAAATTATTAATATGTATATCAACATGAATGAAGCTCAAAAACATTTTGCTGAGTGAATGAAGCCTTTCATAACAAAACATACCAAAAGATTCCACTTATATGAGATCTAAAATAGAAAAAACCTAATACAGAGTGAAAAATTTAGAATATAGTTTTCCTCGGGGAGAGTGGTCAATTGGTAACATTTCCTATCTTGAGAGGTATTTGGATACCCAGGTGTATACACTAGTCAGTACTCAGTGAGGTTACACTTAACTGTACATTTCAGTTTACAAATTTTACTTTACAAACTAAACAAATATTGAACTCTAGTTAGTGATATGCATCCTGCAGTATTCAGAGAGAAACATGTTCAAGTTTCTAACCGTGAAATGCATTGGAAGTCCACAGAATAATGGGGGAGAGGGATAGATATGCAGATATATAATTATGTAAATAAATATTAATGGTAGAATCTGGGTGTTGAGTACCTGGGTAGTCACCATGACATTATTTTAACAATAGCTTATATTTCAAAGTTTTCTTTAAAAATAATTCAGGGGAGAAAAACTTCATTGGTCTTCTGAGTTCTACAAGTTACAGTTCCAAACAAGGCAATTAGTTCAAATTCAGAAATATTTAGGAAAGAAATAAAACTGAACGTTGAAGGCCATTTAAACTGGTTTACTCACCTTTTACAGAGTGTTATCCTCCTTCCTCTCCAACCTCATTTCAGGGAAACCCTGCAGTGTTTGCCAAGACTCTCCTTTCCTTTTTCCTACTTCATATCACCCTATTTCCTTTGCCGGATCCTTTTCTTATTCATCTCATTAAAGCTATTTTTTCCTCATGGTTTTGCCACTAGCATTCTTAATTTGCTCCACTAACAGTTCTCAAAATTTAGGACCTCTTCTATCAGAATCATCTTGGTTTCTTCTTAAAGTTCTGACTCACAGACCCGCCAGGGAGCTTCTGGATTAGAGTCTCTGGGAGCCAGACCCTGCAATCTATAGGGTCAACAAATTTCACAGGTGTTCCTCATACCCCCATCAATAAGCTACCCCCGGGCGTGCCCAATATCAAGCTGCACCTACTCCTTCTGGTGCTGCTGTTCCCTTTGGATGATTCAAATTACTTTCTGCCTCTGTTTCCACTTTCATTTCTTCAATTTGTGTGTTTCTTTGTTTTTGTTTTCTACTCATAAAATTTTTTTAAAGAATTATTTATATGAGGGGCAGGTGTTTGGGGGGGAGGGGCAGAGAGAGAAAATCTTCAAGCAGACTCCCTGATGAGCTCAGGGCTGGATCCCAGGACTCTGAGATCACCACCTGAGCTGAAAACAAGAGTCTAAAGCTTAACCAACTAAACCACTCAGACACCCCTTATATCCATAAGATTAACATTTTATATGAATGCTGTATGAGTTCTTTAATGATACCACGCTCCTTTACAGCTCCCTTTGGCTGGACTAAGGCATGAATTAGAAAGTCCTCATTTGAGGCACCATATGATTGAACCAACTCTATTTCTGCAGTTCCATGTCTATACTTCCTTTTATCTTCTGCATTTCAGAAACTTTCAGCCACTTACTCTTCCCACAGTGTCCTGCATACTTGTGATTTGTCCCCAGAGGAGGAACTTTGGTTTTATCCATTCAGAAGAGCTATAATCTTTCAGCTTGGGATAACAAAATAGTTTATATCTACAAAGTTATATGTTATTATGTTCTGTGAGAAAATTAACTTTGTTACTGTAAATCTAAAACTTTCTAATTTATTAACACTCTCTCCACATCAAAATAATTGTTTTTAACTAGCATAATTTTGAAATAATGGGAACTTTCTCAGGAACAAAACTGCAGAACCAGTTAATTCTAAGGTCCTTGAGGCCAGGAGCAGTGTCTATATTGATCATGATTGCATGCATAGTGCCAGAGACCTCATCTGTCCTCCAGATGTGCTATTCATAATAAATCTCCAATAGATATACACTATATTACCAACATCACAGGATTTTGTAAAAAAAAAATTAAAATGTGACATAGAGTTTTTCATATAAAGTCTTGTGTGCAGTATGTGCTCAATGAATATTTGTTCCTCTTTAAAAACAGAAGCAGAGCTTAGTACTCTATCAGAACAATTAAATTTGGGAGTGGGATGAGGTAAGGGTTGGCCTATTCCAAATGTTAGAAGGAAAAAGAACAAGAACAAAAGGCTTCCCCATTGTCTTCAGTATCTCCAAGTTGCTGTTTCCTTTAACTTCCTTACATCAATAGTAGTAAACACCAGATCAATACCTCCCCTGAAAATTTTGTGTTGAATGGTGAATGTGTTTAAAGGAGAAGTACTCTCCTGTTCCCCTCAAGCTATACTTTTGTCTATAGTCATACAAAAAGTGGATGTTAAGAACAGACCTATACACCTAATTTCTATTATTCTTGGAATCCATAGAGATCAAGGATCAAGTAGTAATGTGGTAAGGAAAATGATGATGGAATAAAGATTTGCATCGATTCTCCAGACGCCAATAACAGAGAACATTAAGGCTCTCAATCAGGGTCTTTGTTTAAATGTATGCACTTTAAGAGATGCCCATTAAGGCTCTTTGATAACTCCTGGCTTTCACAAGCACAGTTTCTGTAAACCAATACCAGTCGATTGTTGGCAGGTTCAAAGTCCCGAGATTGGAGTTTTTAGGATTGGAGGGGGAGGGGAAGGCACACTTCACAACCATCCAGCGTACCTTGCTTCATCTTCAGTTCAATTCAAGACCACAAATATTTACTAAGCACCTCAATGTGCAAAGCAATAAGCTGAATGTCAAATATCCAAAGTAATAGAAGTATCTTAAGTGACTGGAGTGAGACTATACAAGGGCTAATCATGCCACCAGAGAGGCTGTGACAAGTGCAGGGATGATGATGATGATGATGGTGATGATGATGGTGATGGTGAACTTTTACCTCTGGGATACTTCCAATGAGGCAGATATTGTTCTAGATGTTTGTCAGGTGTCAAACATACATACACTGTGGTCATCACAATACCCTGTAGAAGACGTCATTACCTCATATCACACATGAGGAAACTGAGGGTCCAAGTAGCTAAATAACTTGACTAAGGTCACATAGCTATTAAGTGAAGAGCTAGGATTTCAATTCAGACACTGTCTCCAAAACTTGAAACACTGAGAAGGCACAGTGGACATGGTCACGGACTCTTGCTGAAGGTAGTTAGTGAAAGCTTTACAGTAGAAGTGATATTTAAGCAAGAATTAGGGGCAAACAGTATTAGGGTCTGGACCTATAGAGAGAACTACAGGGTCTATTGTTTTATAGGGCAAAGGATGAAAGACAGTGGGGATTGCCTAAGCAAAGTTATAGATGCACAAAAGTGTATGGCATGCTTGCCCAATATTTTTCATTTGTTCTAGATTCAATCTCTATCCCTTTCTGCCCCATTCTGTGCTCTGGGAAGATGATTTCTACATATCTACTCACTCAAACTGCCTGGCCTTCTGGTTTCCAGTTGTATTTGGCTATGGGAGGCACCAGTAAGGGAGCAAGGGCTGAGACAACAGAATCTAGGATCTGTTCTTCCTGCTGCTTCCTGCTGGGCCAGGGTTTGACAACTCAGGTTCTCCACCTAACCCCTTTCCTATGGCTACAACTCCTTCCAAGTTCTCTACCCATACTTCTGTAACTTGTCCATTCACCAAGCTTTCTTCAGTTACCCTTTAGAGTGCATTCCTCTTTCCTGCTGTATGTCGTTTGATAGAACATACTTAGGGAACACAGCATGGTCAAGTATTCCCTTTGGAATGACAACTCTAGCCACCACAGTGTGGAGAATGGACTAGAGGCTGCCCAGCTTGAGGCAGGGTCCAAGTTCATGCACCAAAAGCATCAGGAGAGAGAAGTGGAGACCTGAACTAAGGCAAGAATGGCTGAGGTTTGAGGGGAAGGAAGGAGGCTTCATCTACGGGACCTTGTAATGTCCTGGATTCTAAGTTGAGGAAGTGAGGGGAACTGGAAATGGCTTTGGGCAGCCTGGCTTGATGGCCTCAGACTTGCTATAACCTGGACTAGTCAACAGAAAGCCAGAAGAAAATTGCAACTTTCCTGCAACTGAGAGAGTGTGGCCAAGACTAACACCCTGATTTGCTCCATTTTCTTCATCCAGGGTATGCAGGTAGGACTGTCTTTACTCTCTCATAGGAGTTCCAGAGAGTTTTGCAGTTTCCATTTCTCTAACTTGTGACTGCATTCTGAGAACAAACCTATGAAATAGGAGGGACAGATATTAACACATCCATTTCAGAATTGGGGAAAATCCAGTTTTGAAGTAATATGATTTACAACAAGAGTCAACAAATTACAGTATCAGGATGAGAACTAGGAGTTCCAAGGGGATACTCCTGCCGCCTACAAGCTGCCTGTTTCTTAAGGTTCTCAGTCATGTCCCTGAGAGATGATGGGAAAGGGGAAGTGTAAAAGCTCTACTACAGGTTGAAGTGCAACGGGAGGGGGTCTCAGTCTACTTTCTGCACTGAGATGGCAGTCCTATCTCCTTAAAAACTCTCTCAAATGATGGTCAAGTTGTGAAAGAGGTTGAATTCCAGAGAGCCCTTAAATCTCTGAGTCTCAATTTAGAAAAAAAAAAAAAAAACTTTGAAAATACCCAATAATAATAATAATGTTAGCCAACCTACAGTATTAAGGGAGATAACCCAGCTTGTAGGAATTTGCCATGACCAGTAAGTTAGGTGAGTAGACAAAATAAAACAAAACAACAAAACAAAACAAAAACAAAAAACATCTGCTCTGAGATCCAAAAATTCAGAAGCAGTTATTCTCAAAAGGATATTTGTTTCTTGCGGGGAAAAAAGCTATGTAAGAATCTTGTCTCTACTACTGTAACATATTAAAAATTGGGGGTGAGGGGTGTGGCATTGTTTTCCCCAAACAGTTCCATGGAATGTATTCATTCATTGATGAAAGAGCAAGTAAGTGAGGTGAAGAACAATAGGGTGATGGGACAGAGAGACACAAATAAATATTCAGTGCTGAAATTTTTCAATGATCAAAAAATATGGAAACTTCATAAAAAACAAGTTTGAAGAAGTTTCTGTAATATGAGGCTTTCTAGAACTGCTATATGCTAACATTAATAAGTGAGGGCATAGTATATACTGACTCCAAATGTATTTGTTCCCAGATCCCTGTTTTAAAGAATATAGTTTAGGAAATGCTAAATAGATAATATTCTGGGTCCTGGTGGCCAATTTTTCAATGCAGAATGGGAATGGAGGTGATATTTAATATTTGGTGAGTTGTTCCTTTGTGTCAAGTAATGTGCTGGTACTCCTGCACACATAATCATTATAAATTCTCACCAAAGCTCTTTAAAGTAGATATTATTGGCCCCAGATTGCAGATATGAGCACTTGGGTTTTGGGTGGCTAATTGGCATAAAGTCATTTAGCTGTTAAATTGAAAGACCAGGGAGGGAGTGGATGCTTTTCTGTAAAGCCCTTACTCTTTCTGAGACATCAGAATTGTGCACCTTTTTATTTATAAAGCAGAACCGGCATTTGATTCTTTCTAGTAAAATTTTCTTTAAAATGTAAATGCCAGAACATTTAACATGCCAGTTTTCCTTTCCCCACCCCCAGCTTCTAGAATGCACTCAAACCAGATAGGATCAAATAGAGGGACATCCTGCAGCCCCAAATCTCTTTAGGAGGACTTCCCTCTTTGCATGTCCATTTCTAGGCTGTGAGCTCTGTGAAAGCAGTGGCAATGACATATTCTTCTTAAAGTCCTAATGTTACTACAGTGTTTGATACTATTTGCAAAATAAATGTCCAGATTAAATTTGTATAGTGCTTTGTATTCAATAGATACTGAGCTAATGTGTGCTGATTTGATATTAACCAAGACTAAGGTTTTTTTTTTAAGCAAATACATGGATTGGTTACTTTAATATAAATCTCTTATCACCTCTCTTAGCTCCAATTTCTTCACTGACAAAATGGGCATTTCATTCTGTGAATTGTAGTGAAAATAATAACATTTTATTTAGCTAGACCTTATATGGTAATGGGATACTTTACAAATACTCACTTAATTTGTAGAGTAATCACTTAATTTGCAGAACACCCCCACTTTATGGATGAGAAAACTGAGCCGAATACACTTATTAACCTACCTAAATTTACAAACCTGGTAAAGGTGAAGCAATTAGCAAAGAGCTTGGTGAAGACTAGGCTGATTTTAAGGGACTATGCTTCTGCTCTGCACATGGCTGAGATCCTAAAGCCCCACATTTTCTGTAAGTACTGTTCAAACGTGGGAGAAAACAAAACACAAGCATGTGTTTTAATTACAACGTTTATTGGATTAACTCAGACTCAGCAGCTCCTCACTTTGAGAACTAGCTATGGGCTTGACTGGAAGAGCCACAAACAGACTATTTTCTCTTCTTGGCGTTGGCTTTCTTCAAAGCCCAGCATGCAGCAAGGACTCAGAAGAACAAGGTTCAGAGAGGTTAATAATGGTTACCAGGACTTGTACTTATGTCTGTCTGGCTACAAACCTTGTAGTCTTTCCATTAAATCACAATAAATTATGAAGGGGACCAAATAGGTCATATAGAGACTTTCAACTCCATAGCACATGGGATTTCCACAATTCTCACTTGAAAAATAGTGTGACTCTACTTATTCCAGATTTTGCTAGAAATGCTAAGGCTGCAAAGATGAAGGAGACATAGTCATCTGGAGAAGAAGTCTCCCGTTACACCCTAGTTGGGAGGCAAAGCTTTGCCAGTCTGCCTTTCTCAGGCCTCCATGCTCTAGAGTGCTGAGGACATTTGCACAGAGTAGCTGTAGAACTCCCTTGTCTCCAGCAGGTGGGTTCTGGCATAAATCTGGCTGCCTTAACCTGATTTTCGTGTGTCTAGAATGACCCTAAGCATTGTTGGCTTTCAACTCGTTGGCTATCAACAAGCTACCCTATTCCCACTTATCCTTGTTTCTTCAACTTTCAGTTTTCATTTCCTGAAGGCATCTCAAAGCTCAAAATGGAGCTAGAGGCCCAGCCAGAGCCCTTGTCCCACATGACTCATGCCAGTCCCTCTTCCTCCTCATAGCTTTCTAGGTCAGGGTTACTTGGGGCTAGACAAATCTTGGAGATCCACAAAACACCCACCATCCCGGACTATAAGTATCATTTTTTTAAAGATTTTATTTATTTATTTGAGAGAGAGATCACAAGTAGGCAGAGAGGCAGGCAGAGAGAGAGAGGAGGAAGCAGGCTCCCCGCAGAGCAGAGAGCCCGATGTGGGACTCGATCCCAGGACCCTGGGACCATGACCCGAGCTGAAGGCAGAGGCTTTAACCCACTGAGCCACCCAGGCGCCCTACAAGTATCATCTTGCATTTGTTTTCTATAGCTGCCCAAACTTAGAGGCTTACAATAACACAAGTTTATTACCTGCCAGTTTCCATGAGTTAAGGGTTGAACAATTTTAACTGGGTCCTCTACTCAGGTCTCAGAGCCAGCTGCTTCCTCATCAAGAGGATCTGCTAGGGACAGATTCACTTCCAAACTCACTCAGGTGATTGGAAGGATTTAGCTCCTTGCAGTTGTAGGAGTGAGGTCCCCTTTGTCTTCCTAGCTGACAGTTGAAGATCACTCTCAAGTCCTTGCCGCACAGGACCTTCAACTCAGCAGTGGGGAGCCTCCTCGTGTCAAGTGCCACTCATGGCTCCATTCACTCTGACATCCCCTTCTGTGATCAGCCAGAGAAATGTGTCTGCTTTTAAAGGCCTTCCGTGATTAGGACAGGGCCCACCCAGGTTACCTTATTTTTACCTAGGTCTCCTTATTTTTAACACAAACTGTGCCATGTAGCACTCAGTACCTGACGCCAAGAGTAAAAGGGATCATGTTCACAGTCTGGGGGATTCTGTTGGGAAATCCTGGGGACATCTTCAAATTCTGTCTAGGACATACTTGTACCTGGAGAGCCAGGTTGCCTCTCCCACCGTCCAGTTAAGCCTCCTTAGAGAATGATGCCGAGCCTCATCAAGACCAAATTCATGATCCTTGTCACCCATGATTGGAAACTGAGGTTTTGGCAGGTGGTCACATTAGCAAGTCAGCTTCCATGGGCAGCTCAGGCACTCAGCTCACTCCGAGTGCAGAGTGTCCCCAGCTTCCTGCCCTTTCTTGCACTTCCACAGGCCTCCCAGCCAAGCCACCTTCTGTACCAAAAGTCAGGTATATAGCCAGCTCAATCTAGAAGGGTGACACAAAGGCTACGTGACATATAAACAAGGCCTTGTATGTACAATAGCAGGAGTTTGTGAATTATTCCTAATAAAGGGGGAGTTGGGTGGGAGAAGTTTCAGCAAAGGGGTGAAAGGGCCATGGACTTGATAGGATTAGTTGTATTAAGGGGCAGGAAGAACAGGGCAGGGAAATTCAGGGAAGCCTAAGAGTATAGGAAACTGTGGTGGTGCAGGGTTAGTGTGGAGTGAATGGAAATGGGTGTTTGGGTTTAAGACTTATTGATGGGGGAGAAGTTAAGCAAGGGGTTTATATTCACATTCATACTGGAATCTAACCTGGATGTAAATGGTCATTTGTGCTTAAGTAGGGGATGACATGACTCAGTGTGTTTAGAGAATAATCATCCTGGGGACAAGTGGACTGATTTAAGACGGGACTATTTAAGAAGCTGCTATAATAGGGTGATGGGTAGGCAGTGGTTCGGGGATTGGGGGAGAGAAGAATGAATGGTTTAGGTACTAATTTTGGAGGTAAAATTGAGACAACATGAAGGCTCAGTGTGTCTAGGCTTAGAACATGCTGCTAACTGCACGTCACGATTTTATATGCCACATCACATAAGTCATTTCATATCCTTCTGTAAACTTTGCATCTGCTTGTCTGCCTTCCTCAGTGATCTATATGACCTCTGAGCTTTCATCCTTCACGTGTCAGACACAATATTTCACCCAGGCTGGGCTCACTTCCACATGGATTCAGAGCAGGGTGAATGCTGTTTCGCCTTCATGGCCCCAGCATGACTAGCCCTCCTCCCACTGCTAACATGATTTAAGCAAGCCTCTGATGTGTCACTGATTCCAGATATCTTTTACCAAGCTCTCCAATGGGGTCACTGTTTAAGAAGCATCTGCTGATGATTTAGCGACAGTTGCCTCACCCTGTCATAATAATAACATTGATGTCTATCAAAAAGCCATGTGTTGGAAATCTAATCTCTGGTAATAGAAGTCAGGAGAATGGTTCCCCTTCGGGGGTTACAGACGGGAAGGGGACAGAAGGGAGCCTTCTGGGGTGCCAGAAATGTTCCCTGTCTTTATCTGTTGGTGGTTCATGGCTGTGTTTACCGTGTAAAAAGTCATCAAACTGTACCCTTATGATCTGTATGCTTTACTATATGTGAGTTTTGCCTCAATGAAAACAAATGAAGAAAAGAAAGAAAAAAAAATAACCTTGTGCCATTCCTGAAATGTATCTATAATTCTTACAAGGTGAGTTTTATGATCTCCGTTATTAAAAAAAAAAAAAAAAGTGGAGGTTCAAGTTTCAGTGACATCCTCAAAGTCACATGGATAACCAGAGACAGAATCAGGATACAAGCCCATGTTGTTCTCATTCCAAAAGCTGTACTCTCTCAACTATAGGACTAAGGGTTTGTAGGACTCATTTCTGCCCTGGATTGTTTTTTAGTCCCTTGCATACAACAACCTCTGGCTCCATATGTGTCCCTTAGTGTGCATGTTAGACATTGTATTCTGATATGGTTGGCTTACTGGGACACACGAGGCCATGGTTCCTTGTATAGGGGCCAAGTACGATCTTTACATCACTTATCCAAGGGACAAGCTCTCAGATGGGAAATAGGACTGAGGGGCAAGGGGCTCAGCCTGTGGAGAGAGATGCTTCTGCCTCTGCTGGGTCTCTGAGGCTATGTATTCCTCAGAGGAAGAGGACTATGGCCTCTGCCACCTGGGATTGGGAAGACCTTGGTATGGAAGCCCAAATCTTCAAATGATACACCTTCCTTCATAAGTGAGATTATCCAGCTTATCTTCCCTCTGTATTCCTTTGGCAATGCATGTCTAAGTGGGAAAACAATCTCCTGCATCATTTTTCCCCCCAAAACACAGATTCCTAAGCCTTACTTCAGACATACATCATCAGAATCTCTGGAACCTGAGCTATTTTAATGAGTTTCCTTGAGGAGCTTCTTTTAATACACACCAAGTATAATAGCCACTACCCTGGAATTTAGGACAGTGATTTGAGACATGCCAGTACTTTCTCTGGGGCATTCTATTGACACTCAACCTTAAAAGGGAAGTAGCTCCCCTCTGAGTTCAGAAGGCAGATGACTATAGCAAGAAAGCCCTGAGGAAAACAGTAGAGGGTCTTTGAGGCCCAACTCCCAGCCTCACCACAGAGACCCTTTGACCCACAACAAACTTGAGGCTTTTGATTTTTTTTTTTTTAAAGATACTTAATATAAAATCCACCCTTATAAAGCTTTAGTGTTTGGACAACACAAAGTCATTGTAACCGCGAACTGTCAAGATATAAAGCAATTTCACCACCCCCTCCAAATTCCCTTATATCCTTTTTTAGTCTATCTCTATTTCCACCTCCAGTCTCTGTGACCTCTGATCTGTTTCTGTTTTGCCTCTTTCAGAAGTATGACATTCTATGTAAATGAAATCATGTAGCCTTTTGAGTCTGGTTTCTTTCATTTTCTCAGCATAACACATTTGCTAATATGTAATTCATAGTGCTGTGTGTTTCAGGAGTTCATTCCTTTTCATGGCTGAGTCCTACTCCATTGTATGGATATACCACAGTTTGTGTGAGCAAAGAGGGATTGCCCTGGCTTAGATGGGGTAAGGGGGTGGATGTGTGATTGAGAGCCCTCAGCTGGAATGTGACAGGGTGACCCTGACCTGCCTCTGGATATCACCCAAGCACCATGAATGGAGAATAATGGTTTAGATAAGAACAGCCATAACTAGGAACATTTGTTATAAAAGATGGCCATAGGGGGCGCCTGGGTGGCTCAGTGGGTTAAGCTTCTGCCTTCAGCTCAGGTTGTGATCTGCCTTTCCCTCAGGTTGTGATCTCAGGGTCCTGGAATC